>JANHGL010005547.1:11058-47451 GCA_024611195.1 Ceyx melanurus | reverse complement strand
CAGCCTCATGGGGAATGTCCATTGATTTCACTGGCTGCTGCACTCCTGGGAAATTATCTTAATATAAAACAGTCTTTGGAATTGACATGCTTCCTTGAGAGATTGTGATGATTATTATTTCAGGCAGGTATATATTGTACATTGAGGGTATTTGGAAACTTGATTAAATTTTATTCCTGTTTTCTTGTTTACACAGAAGGTGAAAGAGCTTTACCATCAATACCAAAGTAAGTTTTGTGGTTTCTTTTCTTACATATTAAAAAAATGCTTTGAAAAATAGCTTTGCTTTAGGACTTTTTACATGTGCTTAGTTTTTATTGTTGTTCTTGGGTTCTAGGACAAATAGCAGGTGGTTTGGGACCATGGGGCATAAAAGACTGACAGCAGTATAAAACTATAAAGATACTAGAAATAAAATATTTGTCAGTAACAAAAGAATGATGTTTTGGAAAAGACTTGACTGGGAGTCATAATATTTATTTTAAGTCATGAATTACAGAAATGATGCTACACAGTTTTTGGGTTTCAGTCTGAATTAGTCTGTGCTCTTGTTTTTGTTATTTTTTTCCCTTTTCTGCTCTGTAAAATGCAGAAGATACTTCTTTTCTCATCAAAAATGTATCATGTTAAGCAAATTTCCATAATGGGAGCAGCCTGAGTTGGGATCACTAGGTTCAGTGTAACAAGGAATACCATTTACATAGAAAATGCCTTTTAATCTAATTCTTTAAATGTGGTAACATAGACAAATTCTTCTCTGATGGTAACTGTGGCTTTGTAGGAAATACTAATCTATGGTAAATAGATTCCTGTTTGCAAGGTATGCTCAGACTTTCTATCTGCATCTAATAGTTCTTACATAAAGCATGCTGAAAGACCAGATGCAGAAAGAGAGGAGTTAAAATGCAGGGAGGAAAAGGAAATTAAAATCAAGGCTGGAAGTGGTAAAATTGGTAAATTTAGTGTGAACCCTTATGGAAGAGGAAAATTTGATTTTACTTAAATACAGCTGAGAAACAAAAACAACTTTCTAATTGCATACATTTGATCCTGGTTCTATTTCTAGGGTTTTCTGGGATAAAATAAGCTTTGGAGGAAAAGCTGCTTCCCATTTTTAGGGACAGTTTACCCAAACTGGATTTGGACACTTGAGTGTTTAAATGTGTGCTCTTAGGCTGGCAGCAGAAGAATTGATTTTTTTTTTATCAGCTCCTAGCCAACTCCAGCTTGCACCTGGAAAGACTTGCTTTTGCCAGGCAAAATTCCAGATTCCTGAAACCATGCAGTGCACTATTCCTGCTGTCTTACCTTTAAAATTATGTATGTACATTAAAAAAAAATACAGTACTTCATTGGAGTTTCTGTTTTTAATGAGTGTCTGTAGATAACTACATTTAAATAGAATTATTTTTATTTTACTTGATGTAAAGGACTTTTAAATGGTGCAGGGCAAGTCATATTGACATACAAAAACTCAAATTAATACTTTCTTTCTTTAATACAGAGAAATTAGAATCATCACCAAGTTGTGCACTTAGCCATGCACAAATTGATCTTCAAAGTTTGTAAAACTTAGGTTTTGGGTTTTTTTTTTTCCCTTGCAGTCTCTGGTGGTGTGATGAAAACAGTACTGTGTTCTCTCTGCTCTTACTCCCCCAGCCTGCTCTGAAATGGTAGATTCCTTTCTAACTTGCCTCCCCCTCCAAGTCTGTCACAGTGGGAAATGGCTTGGCCCTGCTGATGACAGTAGGTGCCCTGTGAGGATGCATTGGCAGTGTGTGACCCTGGAGGATGTTCAGCATTCAGAGCTTCCAACCTCTCTTTTTCAGGCTGGCCAACAATGAGAAGCAAGGAGTGAGGTCACACACAGTCTCTGTCTCAGGTAAGGCTCAGGGAAAAAAGCCTGGTTGAGTTTCTTTCTGAAGCTGGGGGGTGTTGAGGCAGGTTTTTCACTCCCTTGGCTCACTTCTTACCCTTCCCTGCCTGTTTGCTGGCTGCTGGCTTTCCCCAGCCTGTGGCTCTGCTGCCTTTTTCCTCCTCCAAACAGAAACTTTCTGTGCAGTGAGAAAAGAGCCAGGGTGCCTCAGAGCAAGGCTGCTGTCAGTGTCCTCACTTGGCTCTGCAACAGTGTGGGCTGGGACTTCAATTACCTGAGTATGTGTTAATTATGAAGGAGCAGCTTGGAAAAGTGAAAAGAGGCAATTAAATACTAATCATCACTTTTCAGAAGGAAGACATTGAATAGCTGTTTTTTTGGTAGCTGCTTGTTTAGATCAAAGCATTGAAGTTTTTGCAGTTGAAAATCACAAGTGAAGGATGAGCATGTGAGATAATCCATGGTATTTCTGTAGCTGAAGGGTTTCTGGTGGTACTGTGGGGGGGTTTTAAGTGTTTATTTTCATTTACAGACTCTCAAACCCCTTTTAAAACACAGACTGAGTGTCTTAGTAGAAAGTATATTTCTAAACCTTTACACATAATAATGGAGGAGTTTTGCAATGCAGAAGTGTATTGATATTATGATATATTCCTATAGATTTCTAGTATTTGGCCACAAAGATCAGGAGCCAACACTGATCCAGCAGAGTTTCCACCTCTGGGAGGCTACAGCCCCTCTTGGGACCTCATGTGAGCACTAAGTGGCACATGTTGAAAAAACCTGACTTATTTCATACAGGAGGGAGGACAAACATGTAGCTGTTTGATGAATTTCCTGCTTCTCAGATTCCTTCCCCCACCCTTAACCTTGTTTTAAAGACGCTTGAGATTCATCCCTTGCCATAGGAAGCCCAAGTAAACAGACCTTGTGCAAGAAAAGAGAGGAGAGGATCTGGAATGAGCTGCAGGGGGGTAACAGAGCTTCAGCAGTTACTGTTACCTCTCAAATAGCAGCTCCTCTTCCTTCAGTGCCTAGCAAGCAGGCATGGTAGACAAGGTAGATAGGGGTGGGGCATGGTCAGCATGTCCTCTCTGGGTTCTTACCTGTGTGGCTCAATTCAGCTGTTAGAAAAGTTGACATTTCTGTTTAGAGCTCTGCTTTTGAACCACTCCACTCACACACAAAAGGATAGTTTCTAGCTCTCTGCCACCTCAAATGTACACACTTTAAATTTTTCTAAGAATGCTGACATGATTTTAGTGTTAAAAGCAATAATTAAAAGCTTAACTACACAATGTCTTTGTTGCTGTCACACTGACTTTGAAAATTTATTTATCTTTTTTTGCTTGATATCTGAAGTACTTGTGTCTCAGAGCACCAACTCACTGCTGCTCTGCTCCTCTGCAGTAGTGTTTTGGTATGAATACAGGGAAGCTGATTGTAGCACCACAGAGCTCTGGCATTTCAGGGGACTGCTGGGCAACAAGAGCTTTGCTGTTGCACCACAGAAGAAACAGGTGATGTTCTGGCTCAGAGAAGCTGCAAGGCACAAAGGCAAAACAGTAAATTTAAACCAGCAAATGTCCTTCTCTTCCTTTCCAGTACCAGAATCAAAACCAATCAGGTGTTTTTCTTGTACCATTTTCTAGATATCCTCAATGAAATCACTGTGCATGGTGCTTATTTTTCATCCTGAGTTACAGATCACTGGAAACACTGATACTGGAATGACTCAAATTGTTGCATTTTTCACTCTGAAGGCTTTGGTCTATTTTTTTTTTTTAGTATAATAAAGGTGCATAAGATGCAGACATCCTTGTTTGTTTGGGGTTTTTTTCTCCTCACAATTCTTGGAAATGCATGGGAGTGTGGCATGGATGTCAGTGTATTAAATTGGAACCACAGACAGATTGTTGGGATGAAGTTGCATGCTCAGGGATTTTCTCCCAAGTCCCCAGAGGAATTAAACTTGTTATAAATGAAGTCATACTTCATGTAGATGTGAAGAACTGTCACTCCTGTTGGCAGATGTAACTGATCCATCAGGCTGGAACAAGGGAGGCAACAGATGAACATGATGCTCAGTTAACCCCAGAGATGCAGGTCAGCAGGGGCTGACAGCATCCAGTGCAGAGCCTGCTGTGGGTGATGCTGGCTGGGTTTGCAGAATAAGAGCTTTTCTCTGGTGACATTTAAATGACTTGGAGTCAAGGGCTTCAAATAAGATGAGCTTTTATTACTTACTGACAGCTGTAATGTCCTGCATGCCTTTGATAGTTCATATCATAAATTAACTCAGCTTTTGGTTTTCAGTGGGAAGATTTCTCTTTGTTTAGGCCTCTCCAGATGCTAAAGCTAAATTTGTCAGGAAATTGAAGCAGTCAGACATACTTGGAGTGTTAACAAAGAAAAGATTCACAGTGAGTTCAGTACCACAATTTAGGGGAAGCAACAATAGCCTAAAAGAAGTGTGAAACATGATTTGCTGGTCTAAAAGTTCAGGTATTTGGCTGAAGCTTTGTAGGTATAAAAATGAGCCTGTTAATGAAAGGCACTTTGTCTTCCTTTTTGAAGTATTTATTAACATACCTTGAAATATTTCCAGTCTAGTGAAATGCAAACTTGTTGTTTCCAAGTATTTCAGTATTCCAAAGAATACAAAGCTTTGTTTTTAAATGATTTTTAAGCACACCCCACCCCATTAAATAAAGACCTTTTGTAGAGTAAGAATAAAGTATTTTCTCTGTGCAAATTGCATATCTCAGTTGCCAGAAGCAGTGTAGCAGTTCAGTGCCATTTTACTGACTGGATTCCCTGCTGGTTTGCTTGGAGTCACCTTCTTCAAATGCTCTAGTTTATGCTACAGGAACTTACTTTGGCCAGCAGTTTGTTTTGAAATAGCAAGCTTCAGCTTTAGTAAGGTGATGTCTGTATTTCCTGATACATGGATTTCCAAAAATAATAATTTACCATGTCACTTACACAAGAAGTTCTTCATGAAGTGAAATCCATAAAGCTGTAGTTTGCTCACTCCCTTTTTGACATGAATTCTTTCTGACAGAGAGTTCTTTGGTTTCTTCTGCCCCATCCTTGCTCAGGTCAGTATGACTAGGGAGGAATAAATATGCTTTTGCATCCTTTGGCTAATCACTGTGCCTCTTTTTCACTGGATTCTGTGGATGTAAATTACTTTTTAATTGCAGCTAAACATTAATTCACAGGGAGTGCTCCAGAACATGGCATTTTAGGCCCACTTGTTTCAGAGAGTATTGAACAAGCAGAGTATTGAACAAGGCTTGGCAACGTTAGGCTCTTGGCAGTGTCAAGGTTATGGTTGGATTTATTGATCTTAAGAGTCTTTTCCAACCTAAATGATTCTGTGATCAGTCACTCTTGGCATTGGGATGTTCAGGTACTGCTGAAGAAACTCCAGTTTATAATTCTGCAGCAGCCAGCACTCCCTGAAGGGAGTTTTTAGGGCCAGAAGGTTCTGGCTTTGCAGCTCTAGTAGGTGCTGAGCTGGTGAAGGGAACTCAAAGGTGTTTAACAGCATGGCCACTCTTGCAGGTGAGAAGCAAAATGTTCAGGTCTTCTGAGTAACAAACCCCAGGACACTCATCTTTAATAAGGAATAAGTATCTTAAAGATAATTTTTTTGGTCCTCTTGTTCCCTAGCTGGTGTGGCTGTTGTTTCTAACACAGGTAGCCTTTAAAAGCCAAAGGGGTGTAGCTGGAAGTGCCCAGTAGGAGGGTGACTGTCAGAAATGATCACTGCACCCCATGGTTTGGGTGTAGCCAGTGCCAGACCCTGCAAAGGGGAATTTAAATCTCTTGGGAGCTTCTCAACAAGCTGCCAGGTCAGGAAAAAATGATCTGATATTGTTCATCTGTGAGAGAGACTTCCAGCAGGTGACCCAGGACAGGCTGAAATACAGCACAAGCCAAATATCAACATGCAAATATAGCAAAGAAAAGGAAAACTGAGGTAAATTTATTCACCTGATTTCAATATTACAATTAAAACTGCTCTTAATGAAGATGTGAGCACACGAAAGGACCTGAATATATATGTGAGTGATGAGGGCTCATCACAAGCAAAGCTCTGAGCAAGGATGGAAAGACAAATAAGGTTTTATGAATCACTTCTACTTTCAAAGCACAGAGTGTGCTCTGTTCTGGGGTTGCTGTGCTCAAAATGAAGCTCTGCCCTGTGCTCAACTCTGAAAGACTTTCTTGTGTAGGACTTGCATTTCCTAGTTCCATTTGAGTTAGTTGGTAGGGGCAAAAGGTGCTCTTTGCTTGAGGTTGTAAATTGCTGGTGGTGTTTTTTTCATGTTAATTTGATCAAGTTGCTCCAAAAAGCAATGCTGAAAAGTAGATTTTTAAGATGAAGAATTGTATCTTTGGTGCTTGTGACTGTCTTTCTTGCCCAGTTGTTATACTCCACATCTCCCTTCTTCTTGAAAGGCAGACTGACATAAATAGAAAGTTGTAGCATAAGTTACATAGTCATTATCTATGTAATTACTTAAGTAATTAGAGGACTGTAAAGGCTTTGTACAGCTGTAGCTCTGTTGTATAGTCACAAGACTGGGAGACATTCAAGCCTGAAGTTTATTGCAGGTTCATTTTACAAACCTTGAGCAAGTAATCTCCAAATTCACAAAGGGAGTTACTTGTTTCTTAGCCCAGCTGGCTATTCTGCTGATTAATATGATACTGTAGTTAAATATACCCTTAAAGGTAATAAATTACAGTATTTCAGATTCTCATGACAGCTGAATAGACTGATGTTGTCATCTTTTTGTATTTTAGACAGTAAAATGCTTCTTATCATGCATAAGTAGACTAGAATGAAGTAGAGAGACACTGTCAACAGATTTCCTCTGTATCAGTGCCTTGCTTGGTTAAAGAATTCTTCCTCCTTGGGCATCCATTTGATTTGAGCTGGAAGGTGGTGTGGAATGGTGGAAATCCCTCTAAATATTATTAATTTTAAGCAGCTACTCTCTAAGCTCCTGAAGAAGTGTTGAAAGATCCTTTTTTTTTTAACTGAATTTAGAATTAACTCTTTACCTAAACAAACTTTCTTTTGTGTTTTGAAAGGTGTGGTCAGTTGAAGACAAAGCAGTTTTCTATTTAGTCTGTCAGAAGAGATGAACAAACTTCAGACAAGAAATCAGAGAGGCAGAGTTGGAAATGCAGCAGATGAGTTGGAGTGTGTGGCACAGGCCATGAGGCCATGGGCATGATGAATTCAAACCACCTTTGTCCTGTGAAATAGGTTGGTCAGGTTTCACTCAGCTTCTGTGCCTGGGTAGCAGGGGAAGAGTGGAGAGCATTTCAGGCTTAAATTAGCTCTGGAGCCTGAGCAGACAGGTCAAGAGTTGAAGCATCCCATCCCTTTCAGAGGCTTGCATTGCTCCCAGTGACTCTATACCTGTTCTTCTGTTTCACTGCAGCCTATTGAATTCCCTTAGGCTCCTTTCAGTACCTTTTCAGCAGTCTGAAAATAGCTTTCTTTTCTTTCACACTGTGTCTGAAGCTTTTTATGAATGTTACCTCAGGTCTGTGTGAAAATGGCAGTGATGAAAATTGTGCTCTGTGATGGTAGGAAGGAAAATCCCTAGGATTGCAGGAATGCAGCACACATGGAAATACAGATACACTCATTTACTCAATAATTTTGCCCAGTGCTTGCACCTCTTGTCATTTTTAGCATTGATTCTGACCAGTGTTCTGTAATTTTCAATGGCATATCCATTCTCATAACTGATGAATGAGTTCTGGGTGTTTAATCACCCCAGGACTGGGTGATTTTTTAATGGCCCAAAACCATTAAAAATTTCTCAGCTGTGCATAAGATGGTGCTTTGTGGAAGTACAGCTGCTTTGATGGTTCTTAGGTTTCCAGAATCCATGAAAAATGAGAAATTATTTTTATTTGAAGGTAAATCTCCTTTGCCACCCTTCCTCCACCACTGACTGGTATGTGCCAGTGTATTTCTGCTGTGAACACCTGTACCTGCAGCCTGTGTAACTCAGCTGGCTGCACATCACTCTTGAATTTTGACTGTGAAGAGACAAGCAACAATATGTTGTTTTTTAATTGATTGGCTTTTTAAACCACCTCTCACATTTTTCTGAGAGAGAGAGGGGAAAAAAAAGAAAGCAAGATAGGAGCAAGCAGCTTCCAAAAGAAATCAAAGGGGCAGCTCTCCTCAGGTTCTTCGTGTTGTCTTGTGTCCTTCCTCACCTTCTGAAACCCCTTGTGGCTTCTTTGTATTTTCTCCCACTCAAAAATCTCTCTCCTCCTGATCAGCACTTTGCTGATGAAATGCAGAAGGGTGGGGAAGGGAGCAGTGAGGACAGTAACTGGGGTGTTTGCCCAGAGATCCTCAGGGCTGCACTGGGCATAAAATTCCACGGGCAGATTTCAGATCATAAAATACACCCTTTTTTTTTTGCCTTTCAGTGGGACAGAGAAGTGGTGTTTTTCCTTGTTCTGTGTGAAATAATTGTTTTAAGTTCCTTTAAGGATCCAAGGAAGTCAATCCATCCAGGTTGAAGTCTGGTGACTGCCACTTAAACCAGAGTTCAGCTGTAGCTCTGGTAGAGCTTGGCTGTGGAGCTTGCAGAAGCAGCTACACCTCTGGGATAGACAATGCTGTTTGTGTTGTCAGTGGGGTTGTATGTAGTCTGCAAAAACTGACTTTTTAATAGATTATAGTCTCACTTGTGAAAATGGAAAGAAGACCTTTGCTGCAGACAGGGACTGGAAGGAAATAGCTTTAGAGTTTCAGCAACGTTCTTCATTTGCCTGCAGAGAACTGTAACGTAAACCTTTACTTTGGTGTTCATTCATTGTAGCTGTTCTCTCCAGTCTTTTTTGTTCTTTTCTTTCCAATTAATTTGTTTCTGTTTTGTTTTTTTTTTTTCTCTTTCCTTTCCTTGCCTCTTTGTAAAGGAGTCAGTCACTGTCAGCATAAAGTGAAGAAAGCTAGACGCTTTCTCCCTTTCGTCTTCTGTTCCCATGAGCCGCCGCCTAAGGGTACTGCACTGCTCTGTCCCAGGGCTGCCTTCTTACCTCCAAAAGCTGGATGACCACTAACACAGCTACTGGGGGGGCTTTACTCAGGGCAAACAGAGTTCCAAGAATCACCCCATGAAATTTCTCCTCCTGTTGAATTGGATGTTCAGTCCCAAAGCTGCCTTTTACGGGGGACGACTTGAGTTGTGAAGCATCAAGTGGGGCAGTGAGCAATGTTTGCATTGTTCTGGAGCCCCTTTGGGCTGGGGGGGGGGGTGTGTGTGGAGGATCTATTTTTACTTCATTCTTGGACCCCTGATACAGCATGCTATGAATGACATAGAATAGCAACAACAAGCATCAGCTGAGATCACTCTGAATTCCTGCCCACCGTGATGCTTTTTGGCTGCGTACTGGTTCAGCACTGGGCTGGCCCAGTCTGGCTTTGGTAGGGGTAAGAAGAATTGGAGTGATATGTGCATTGTTTTGTTACTCTGACAATGTTAATGCTCATTTTCCATTAAGGTATGAATACAGTGCCTAAAGTGCATTAGCTTGTGCTGTGGGTATTGGTGTGAAGTAGGGCTGCTCTCATAAATGTGGAGTTTGGTGCTCGTGTGAACAGCTTCCCAGTAGAGTTGCTCTGTTTGCTCTTTAACTTTTCAGCTTTGTAGAACTGCAGTATGCTCTGTATCATTACTACTTAGATGGTTGCATTTGGTACTCGTGCATTAGTGTTAGCACAGGGTGAACACCAGCTCTAGTTACCCTAAGCTGTAATGTGTGAAAAGTCAAATTAAACTGACTGGCTGTAGGTCTGTTTTGCAGCAAAGTATTGACTTGAACCAGAACTTGGCATTTCTTAACAATGCATTCAAACAGTTCCCCTCCCAAATTTAATTTTCCTGTTTGAAAGTCATTAAGTCTGTTCCATCAGACCAGCTTCTTAGAACTTACCTTTATCCCTTGGGTTTTAGGTGAGAAGTCTTAAAATTCTGCTACTTTTCTGGTTTCTCTTGAGTCAGGTATATAACATAACTACAGTCTGAATACTTTTGGATTACTCATGAATTTAATAGTGTATTTTCCCCTCCCCCTTCTCTGTCCCTTCTCTCTCCCCCTCTGTTTTTCTCTTTTCCTTGCATGCCACCTGGATCTGCAGATGAAATTAGTGGGGACGGTAATATGTTTTCTAGTCTGTGTGTTACTAATGTGCAATATGCAACTCTTACATCCACATACCACTCAGTGCACATGTCAGCTAGCAATTTGATGCAGATTTTTAGTATGAAAAAGCAGTCTGCTTGGACACCATCCCAAAAAATTGCTTTCCAGGCTGTGCTATTAACATTTTCTGCTAAAAAGGGGGGGAAAAAAATATATTTCCAAGACGTGGGGATGTGGTTCTGCATGTGTTTGCAATGGGGTCCTGGCACAAGGCAAAGGAGTTGCTGGGTTTGCAAGTTGAGTTTGATTGAAATGGTTGCATCAACCAGTTGGTTTTTTGGTCAGTTGGTGGGATCAATGGGTGTAACATGTGAGAAATGAGGCTGCCAAATGATGCTTGAAAGGCTTGGTGGCATCAAAGTGCCCTGGAGTGTCCACTGCTGCCCCTTGCATAAAAAACCTGCACAAGATAAATTGATGTAGATTGAATACATGAAATATTAATCAGGTTTTCAGCTACTCAAATTGCTAATTTTCAAGCCAGACTTTAATGTTTTCCTTCAGAACTTTGAAAGTGATTACAAAATTTTTAACATATCCCTTCTTTTTATAGAAGATAGTGATTTGCTATCTTCTGAAAGCACATTGGGGTTTGGTTTTTAAAGAGATTTTCATTTTTAAAGAGGATTTTTAGCTATTTTATTGAAGGATTCTATCTGATATTGAAAAAAAAAAAATCAAAGTGCTACTACTGATAGCATGTCTTTATTGCTCTAAGTAGGAGGTACTAAAAGGGCCTAAGAAGCTGAATGCAAAGAAAGGTGATAAGAAAAAATGGAGAGAACAAGTTGTGTCCTTCCTCAGTAAAATGTAAAGAGAGTGTATGATTTCTCAGCTCCTTTCTGTCCTTCAGATAGAAATCAAAGATAATACTCCCCCAGTTTTCTTTCTTAAATATTTAAAACTCAAATTTTGAAACTTTAAAACTCAGGTTTATCTCCTGGCAGACTTGGTATCAGTCTGCTCAGCCCTGACTGCTGGTGGGGTGAGGAGGGGCTGGTACCTCTGGAGCAGAACTGAGCACATCAGTGTTAGTGCCTTGATGTCATTTTCCTCTCATTCCCAGAAACAATGCCAGAGGATTTCTTTTTTGTGCATTCTTATTCTACATTCCTCTCCAGAGTGTTAAATATGTAACAGGAAATATTGATTTAGCCATTGCATACATTTAATTTATTTGGATTGGCTACTGAAAATCCTTTGGGTTTCAGGATGATTTTGGGCAATGTATCAAAACCATCAGTGTTCTGATAATGCTTTTATTATGAATTAGCTTCATTAATTTAAAATAGAGAGGTGAGCAAGCCAAGCCATTTATCACAATCTTGTAAGGTCTGTTCCATATTTAGTGTGACAAATGTTAGGGTTTTTTTAAAGGCCAGTGTGGCACCAGTTCTAGTTTCCACACATCTTAAAATTCTTCTCAAATACATTCAAAACTTCATCATTCAGTCCATTTTTTTTACATAGGTTAAGAACTTATACACTTAATTGCTTCATATACACCACACTTGGCAGAAGTTAAAACCATCTTACCACAATATTAGAAGGAAGCAGAGTGATTTATCCTCATCACGTTGGTGTCACACTAATGACTTAGAACAGATGCTTATTTTTTAGATTAAACCAGGGCTTATTTTCTGGAGAAAACCCAACCAACATTTGTTTATAAGTAGGGAGGAAAAAAACATACTGAGAGATTAGTGCCTCTGGAGTATGCTGCCTGTTTACAAATGTGCAGTTATTATAATTAATTGAATTTTCAGTAGGTGACTTTTGTTCTGCTTTGTCCTGAATAGAAATTGCCCAACAAAAATTTAAATCCCATAGGGTTTGGGTTTTTTTTTTTTTACAAGATGTGGTAGATTCCTATAGGAGTTGGAAAGAAAAACAGCTTTAATTTTATTTAAACAGTACAAAGTTAGGATCATAAACCCACATTTATTCACTGAAGTCTGTGGAACTTCAAAGGTTATAGGCAACCTGTAGTTTCCTAATTGCTGAATATTCAGTTTGTCTGAAAATTAAACCTCATTTCTGTCTGTATATAATATTTATGAGCCTTGCTCTGGTTTCAGAGTTGGCTTAAGCTGGGTGACCTGAGGGTGCTGCTAGATCATCCCATCTTTCTTTCCACTCTCACTCTGGCTTTGTCAGATGGGGAGAAAAGGGGAGTAAATGACACCTGTCAGTGGTGTCCACCTGAAACCAGCCATCCACACTGCTCAGTGGAGTTGAAATTGCTCAGTTTTGAGTTGGTGTGTCCTAATGAAGAGCCTGGAAGGTAAAAATTAACTGTTGTGGACTGGTTTTATAACCCCTGAAGGAATTTATCTGATCATTAGGAAATAACCTGAACACTGAAAGTTCTTGAGAGCAAAAGATCCTTCAGGTGACTTGACACCAGTTAAACCATTTTGAGAACAGATGAGGTAAAAGTGTAAGCAGAGGAAGAAATACACTGAGAGCTGGTTGTTCTCAAACACTGCCCATGAAATGTTGATTCCTGACAGCAAAATTGCTGCAGATTTTCCACTGAAAATGGAAAACTGAGACTTAATGTGAGAAAAATGGGTGTAAGGCCAGAGTGTGACTTAAAAGATCTAGAAAACTCTTAGAAAATAACTTGTCCTGCTACACTGACAGTAGATAGATGCTGCCCTGGAACATCTTTACTGCCTGTTTGACATAAAAACCCCCTAGGAAACTAGAATTCCCCCTTTATCAAAGGTAAAGCAGTTTAATCCATTCACATTTTCCTGAATTTGCTGTTAAAAACATTTTAAACCCAACAGTTTAGGTGAGTTCAAAGTACAGACCACGAGCACAGATGAATTTCCTTTCCTTCCTGGCTGAATGCATTGATGTGAGGTAGAATAATTGGCAGTGAGCTCATTATCATACCATAAATAATGCATGAGCAAGTCTGATTGGTGCTGTTGTGCCCCAGCAGTGCTGAGGTTGGCAGTTGTGACACAGCAGCTTTGATAAATTGGGAGATGCTGGTTCTGGAGAATGGTGTTCATCTGCTTTTCCCCAAACTCTTCAATTCCTCCCTTTACAGAGACAGATGACTATGCAGAGATTATAGATGAGGAAGATACTTACACAATGCCATCAAGTAAGTATGGTCATTAACTGGGGGGATGTCCTGTTGGGAAGTTCAGCAGGGGCTGAATCTTGTATTTATTGCAGTTTTATCAATATCTGTGCAAAGAAAATATGGCTTTTGGAAGCCTCTTACTCAGTGTTTTTCAAGTTTGGGTTTTAAAGCAAATAAAATCTAATTTTTTTGCTGCTGTCGGTGACTTCACAGTGAAATTCCTTTTATGTGTCAAAAAGCAGAGTGTTTGGATTTTGATGCTGAACACAACACTTACAGAAAGAATGGATAAGGTTTCTGTGAGGAGAGGAAACAAATTGGAAAGCTTCTGTGTGCTGCTGTCATAACTGTATCTCACCCTTGCTCTGTGGCAGGCTTGCTGCTCTGGAATTCCACAATGAAGTCATCTGTACCCCATGCAATTTTGTTAAAGATGAAAGACTTTGGGAACAAAAAATGGGAATTCAGAGTTCTGAGTCTTCATCTTTGAAGTCAAAACAAATGATGGGTTAGCCACCACGAGGAGAGTGAATTAAAATACACTCTCAAACTGCTAAGGCTCACTGATTTACCATGGAAGTCCAATATTTTGATTTTCCAAGTGGTGACTGTGAAGGGACAGCTGCATTTTGGCAGCAGAGAACCCCTCAGCCCACACTGGGTTTGGTGGCTGGGAGAGGTGGGGCTAAACTGGTACCAGTTCTGCTGAAGAGCACTGAATATATACATGTTGATTTGTAGAGTTTAGCATGTGGCAGGAATGTTTCATAACCAGTGTTTACAAGCTAGTTTCCACTACTGTGGAAAATACTGGAAAAGCAAGAATATGTGTTTTGAAAAACACATATATTGGAACATAAATATTTGAAAAGCAAGAATATATGTTTTCCTGAAATAAACAACCTGCTTTGAATGTCTTGCAGTAAGTCACTACATGATTCTGCTCAAATGAGATCCAAAAGTACTGTGATAAATGATATCCTTTATTTTTTGTTAACATATTAACTTTTTTTTGGTGTGAATTTTCTCTTTTTTTTTTCCTGATCTTTTAATTTAAATTAAAAGAAGTAATTACTTGTGTGCCCAGCCCTGAATGGTGCTGAACACTTAAGTGAGCCTTCAATTCAGAGCCTGTGAGATGGGCTGCTGGAGTGAAATTCATTAAGTGCTTTGGTGGATTGAAGTGGCCTCAAGTGTTCAGCCCTCAAAGGACTGAGTCAAATCACAAGAACAGACCTGTGACTTCTGCTAATGTAAACTTAAAATTGCATCAGTGGATTTCTTCATTTAAAAAAAAGAAATGTTTAAAAATGTTTGTCCTTGTCTTGAATTTAAGCAGCTCTCTCTAAGTAAGCATTTGATTTTTCTCTTAATTGCACTGCAGAAAGCTATGGAATAGATGAAGGTAACAGGAGACCCTTTACCCATCCCCGTGTGCTTGCAGTTTGGAATGATGTGGAATTTTTAAGTTTACTATTTGCTTTCATTTAATAAACATTATTTCTTTATTAGTTAAACCAGTTAGCTTTGGGATTTTAAAGAGGAAAATGCAGTACTTCAAAAAATAAAAAGTAACAAAGGCATTTATCACTTTGTTACCCAGCTCTAGATGACATTCTTTGTGTAGTGTTAATGAAGTAAAAATCATCAGTCATGAAGTCCTTGGTTGGTTATATATCTTTTTTTCCCTGAGAAATACAAGTAGAGGTGAAAACATATACTGTACATGCTTTTCTGCTATTCCTGACATATTTTTCCATGTCTGCTAGAAATTAAATTGCAAATGAAGTCATTCAGTTGCAATTGATTAAATGTTTTGCTGACATAGAGTCATTTTTATCAGTGATGCTCTCAATCTATTAAACCACAAAGTTAACAAAATTGCATAAGTCCACAAAACAGAGCAATTTTAATTCAATTACAAACTGACAGAGGTGTAGTGCACTCAAAATTGTGTTCTTTCAGTTTATCTTTATTTGCCCTGCTCCTTCCTAGTTTGTTTGTTTTTTTCTTGCAGTTACCTCTTTAAAAATTCTCTGGGCTCATTTGATGGTTCCAAGGTCTAAAATACCACACAGTGGAGTTCTCTTAAACATTTCAGGGGGGGTGTGGCTTAGTACAATTACATTTAATTACAATATATTTAGTACAATTAATCCTGCCTTAGTTGCGTTATCTTTTACTAGCTATATAATTAAGGAGGATTCGATTGCACTTATTGCATTGGGCTAAATAATGCATAGTAATGAATTTAACAAATTGGATTTGGCCTTTCTTTGTTCATTGCTTTGCTTCAGCCATTTGTTTCAGAGGTTTCCACTGTGTGCCCACAGCATTTGTTCAGGTTGGTGTGCAGCAAAGTTAATCCTCCTTACTCATCCGTGAGACATTTGAGTGACTTACTGGGAGTTCTCTATCTCCTTGGGTTTCTTTTCTTTGCCCTCCATCAGCAATGCCCTATTTTAAGTGCTTTATATTCTTATAGCCAGAGATTATGAAATCCAGAGGGAGAGAATTGAGCTGGGGCGCTGCATTGGAGAAGGGCAGTTTGGGGATGTGCACCAAGGAGTTTACATGAGTCCGGTAAGTCTGCCAGGAAAACCAACAGTAAAACCTTTCTGGTTAAAGAAATGAAATCAAAATTCAATGTATTCCTTAGGTGAGCCTTTCAGAACAATGAGAAGTTGCCTTGGTGATGGATTTTTCAGCATAAAAAGCATACAGAGTATATTTCCCATGTTTCGGATAAACAGAAATATTGCTGCAGAGTAGTTTCTTTGCTCCTTCATCCCAATTTTTTTTATAGCTTGAGAAAGGAACTAAAAGATCCAAGTAAATTATTCAGGGTCATACCAAATCTATTGGCTGAGCTGCAGTCAGAAGCATTGCTTTTAACCTCACCCCCATGCTCTCTTCATTCTTCTGAGCGTGCCCCAGCGTGGTTAAGCACACACACACCTTTGACCAGCCTCCCACGTGGAGCCTGCAGTGCTTTAGAACTGTCTCCCCAGTTTCCAGCAGTGTTTAGGGGTTCAGCATTCAGTGCAGAAGCTGCCAGCTCTGTCAGGATAAACTGAGCTAACTTCTGTGCTGAAACAGAGAAGTGGTTTTAGTCTGGAAGGGCAGTAGCCTCCAACAGAGTAATGTTAAATCAATGTGGCTGTGTCTCCAGTGACCACCTCACTCTGTTTCTCACAAAGCAGCTTGTTTGTTAATATCCTGAAAGGAAAGATGTAAAATACTAGTGCACTGGGCTTTTGCTTGATCAGTGTCCAAGAGTCACCTCAGTGAAACCAGTGAGGTTGGCAGGAGCTGTGTAATTCAGCCTGGTGCTTCTGTGGTTTCCTAGACTGCAGCCACAAAGATTAAGATTGCAGTTGAAAGGGTTGCAAAAAAAAGTTGGTGGAAAAAGGGCAAGAGAAAACTGGGGAATTACTAATTTCAACCAATTTCAGGATTATGATAAACTAATCTGCAAGTGTAGAATGAAGATTTATTTCTCCTTTGAAGAATTTGTCTGGATTTTAGATATAGCACTTGTCAGAAAGAGCTGGTTGGGGTCCTGGCCTCAGTGGGTAAAATAAATATTTCATGCAATATTTAAGGTAAGGAAGGATAAATGGTGCCTATTTCAGTCAGACAAGTTTGAAATCTCTCATACCTTCATTTAGAAAAGCAGGTCTGATACACTTTGTAATAAGGGAGATTCTTATTTTTTTCATTTCATCCTGTCTCAAGTTACCAGGAGTACTTAATAATATTTCACTGAACTTGGGGCACTGTGGATACATCAGGGCTCTGTAAAACCAATTAAAGACCCCTTTTCTAGGGACTATTGTTCAGAAAATGCTGACTCCATTCTTTTTCTGGAATCAGAAAACCATTCTTGTTCAGTCATTCTGTGCCTAGTATGAGTTCTTTAAATGGCAACCTCCTGATAATTTTATTAATGAAGTTTCCCATGTTAAAGCTGCTTGAATATGTGAAGGGAAAACAACACTATTGAATTTTAAAGTGTTAGTCACAGAGTGTAGCTTACACTTTTCAAAGAAAAAATAGATAAAAGTTGAGTTAGAATAAGATTTCCATTCTTATCTGTATATATAGAGAGATATTCAACTTGCATGCAGAAATGTAGGGGAGATTTCTGGCTGCTTGTTCTGCTAGCTCAGATTTGAATCTGAAAAATCTCATTTATCCCTGTTCAGGTGAGGAGATCCATCAACCCTGCAGCCTTTCCAGGAAAGGTTCATTAGTGGTTTTCCCATTAAAGAATGCACAGTTCCCAGTTGGAAAGAAGGCCTTGAGCATACACCCAATGCAAAAACTTAAATTTTCAAATACTTAGCTGCTGTCAACCCATTAAAAACTTGTAGGAGTGACAGCACTGCCTGGGTCAAATATTTCCTGGGATCATTCACTGTAAATGTTGTTTCTTGACAGTAATAGCATTGCAACAGCAGTGCTTTCAAAATGTGTTTTCTTAACTAAAGGTATTTTAGTAAATAGTTCTTGTGTCTAAGGCAGTTTAGCTTTTGGTGGGCTGTATTTCAGTTGTTATTCAATATTGTCTTTCAGGAGAATCCAGCCATGGCTGTTGCAATCAAAACCTGTAAAAACTGCACCTCAGACAGTGTTAGAGAAAAGTTCCTACAAGAAGCCTGTGAGTATGAAAAGAACTTCTTTTGGGGGAGCTTCTCTGACTGGCTCTTGCAAAGACTGCACCCATGCATGCCAGAAACTTCTGATACTAACAGAAATATCTTATTAATAGATAGTGTCACCTGTTCCTCTTGTGCTGTGTGTGCTTTCCACCCTTGCATTGCCTGTGGGCATGATGAGATGTGGGTTCTGTGTTTCAGTTCCACACTGAGCACTGCTGCCCATTTCTCTACTGCTTGCTTCTGTAAAGAAGATAGGAGACTTAGGCCTTAATTTTTGCCAGTTATCTGCTGTTGTTTATCTTGTAGAACTGTTGTATTCCATCAGTAACTAGTTGTGGCCAAATGTTCCAGTAGACTTCATTTACTGTTCCTTTGTTCAAGGATTTTTTACTAATTGTTCAGAAAATCTGTGTTAACAGATAATGGCTCCTGATTTTTGGATGTCAGGTTTCTCTTCAATTACTGTATTTTTTTCCATTCCCTTTCTAGTTGTTGTAAAAGTAAATACTATTGTTTATAGTAATAACTTAGGAGACAAAGGTAGGCTGTTGTCTTAACAATGTAGAAAATAATTGCTCTTTGAATGCTCATTGTTACGCTTGGAGCTTGACAGCTGAGGAAATGCCAGCATAGGAGACAGATAAATAGTGCTTTTCAAGTTTGATTTAATAGTTTTGCCAGTACTTATTTCTATTTTTTTGTTTTGCTTTGGTTTTTTACTCTCATTCCCATCTCATTTCTGCTTTTTTGAGGTGTCAGAAGTAGCCTCCCTCTCTGAAATTCCATTCCCTTCAGAAGGGAAGAGGGGAAGGGAAAGATTTAGGAGCCTAGCTTCAATTCAGTGTAGTATTTCACAGTTGTTACTGCCCAGTTGACATTTCACCACATTATTTATTCCTTTTTATGAATGTGTGTAGCCATGTCATTGATAGGGGTGTTTGTTTTACTGATCCCTTTCTCTATTATTCATAACACATGAATATTTTACAGAACACATTATCTTCAGTTTGCCCATCTCAGTTTCTTTGCAGGAGAATGTTATTGAACTGTTGGAACATTAAGTCTTGTAAATGGCATTGTCCAAGGATTTTTCTTGGGGTTTGTGGTGTTGCAAGATGTGTTGGTTACACTGCTGCTGGGTCCCAGTGAGCAGGAGTAGAATTCAGAGCTCATCAGAACAGGACTCCAGAAATACCTGCTGGTTTTAACTGGTGCACCTTCCCCAGCAGTTTGCTACAGCAAGCAGTGCTTCATCCTGCTGCAGGACAGGGAATGAGCAGAAGTTACTGCTGCAGAACTCTGATTGTACTTTCTGGTCATGGACTCAGTGCTTCCCAACTGACTTTTTCATTCTAAACTGGTTTGTGGGACAGCCTGACTGGTTCCTTTCCCTTTTAGTAACCATGCGTCAGTTCGACCACCCCCACATTGTGAAGCTCATTGGAGTCATCACAGAAAACCCAGTTTGGATAATCATGGAGCTCTGCACACTTGGAGAGGTAGGAAAACCCCTCTTCCAGCTGCTCTCCTAATAGAATAATATAGCAATATTAGCAATAATATAATAATGTTATTCCTAATACTGCATTTCCCACTGAAACTGAATTTCTTCTGTTTTTGTTTTTTTTTTTCTTTTCTTGCTGTACATCCTCTGCAGCAAAGACTGTAGATAAGATGATTTTCCTCATGACTGTGTCTTTTGGATGAATGGTTTAAACACATCTAGACCTCAGGTTTTATAACTGATTTGTTTTCTTTGAGCCACATGCTTCTGAAAACACAAGATGGAGTGATATTTCACATTGTGTTGTAAGATAGTAGTTGTCATTATCAAACTGCAAGGTGTTGTCCAAGGGAAAAATAATAACAGCACCAAAAAATGAGGAAAACAAGCAAACACACACACATAAAAAACCCCAACAAGCCATAAAAGAACAACCCAACAACAGCAACAAAAAAGCCACCCACAAGCAAAAAAAACCAACCAACAATGACAAGCAGAAGAAACCTATAGTGGAGAAGTTATTTTCTGTCAAAAAATTGCAAATTTCCTTGATTTTATTTATAAGGAGACTCTCAAGTGCCAACTTCCATTTGGTCCTAACTGCCTTGTACTAGGAATCTAAGTTATAAAAATGATGCATTCTGCATATTTTAATATTCCTGCACATTGATTTCTCTTTCATTTTCACAATTAAATGAACTGCATCCAGTTCATTTAGCAAATGCAGCTGAAAATTAATGCTTCCAAAACAACACTGAGCTAGTTGGAGTTCAGGCTGACCACGTGCTGTTTAGTTTTTGGAATTATTTAGGCCAAACCCACTTGTGGTTCTCAAGGCAAAAAGTCCAGGAGTTTCTTACTCTGGAGCAGCAGCAGATGTTCTCAGTCTCCAAAAGAAACCTGGGAGCAGTGCAGGGATATTCTGGTGGGTTGGTGTTTGGCTGACACTTCTCATCTAGAAAAAACTGATTTAACTCAGAGCTCAATTTCTTCACAAGTGTTTTCCTTTCTCATCCAAAGCATACCCACTTCACCAGTTTAAGATGTGCTTTGCTCAGATTTGCTGTTTTCTTTGTCCTAACTCCTTTCCTTCCTTGTTTGTGCAAAAAAAAAAAAAGCTGAGATCATTTTTGCAAGTAAGAAAATACAGCCTGGATCTGGCCTCTCTGATCCTCTATGCTTACCAGCTCAGCACTGCACTGGCCTACTTGGAGAGCAAAAGATTTGTACATAGGTGAGATTTCACAACAATATCTGTGTGTCTGTGCTTGTCTGTTATATGGAACTGCTGCTCTGTCATCTCTCCAGCCCCTTTTCAAGAGTGACATCTGCTGGCCCATGCCTGGATTGACTGGGATGAGGCCACAGTTTAATCCCAACAGGTTTCAGATTGTTGCTTTGTTGGTACAATATTGCTGAGAGTCACCTGGAACCTTCCAGAGACAGCAGGGCAAAACAAGGGGCAGCCAACTTCTTAAGAACAGGGGAAAAAAAAGTATTTCTAAAGCACAACTACTTGCTTAACCAGAAATTCAACCTAAATATCCTTTTGGATGTGCTTTGAATAATTGCTTTGAATTTTATTCCCTTGAATTTGAAGATCAGCTTTCTAGGGGGAAAAGACTGGCTTTAGTCTCTTGCTGTAGGCAATTAAAATTTCACAATTATCATCTACAATTTGATTTTCACCTTGATTGTTTAAATCCATTCATATTCTCTATATATGCACATGTCTATATGTGTATGTGTGCACATGTGTATGTGTAGATGTGTTTATTTTACCTCTAGCAATAAAATTTCAGCATAGAGCTGATTCACACCAAACCAAAATGAGCCTCCTTATTAGGAAGCCTCTGACAGAATTGAGATCTTAAAAACAATTTATTACCTTTGAAGGACCAGGAGGAAGATTTTCTTCTTTAAAAAAAATAATTGTCAGTTCTGATATTTAAATAGGTGAAGATAGAGCTATTTTTCCTCTGATATTGACATTAATGGTTATACTGGTATTTCTTTAAACTTTGAAATGTCTCCAACTGTCTCTCTTCTGGTTGGCAGGGATATTGCTGCTAGAAATGTGCTGGTGTCTGCCACTGACTGTGTGAAATTGGGTGACTTTGGCTTGTCCAGATACATGGAAGACAGTACTTACTATAAAGGTAAGATGTAGAGACTCACACTCTGCTGCTTCTTGCTTCTCACAGTGCTGAGTTTGTTCTCAAACAATTAACCAGATTCTCCAGGGCTACACTTTGATTATGTATGAAAAGGTAAATCATTCAGCAGTTGAATAGATGACAGAAATTCCTGTGAGTGTGCTGAACAAGGTCTGATTTAAGTTACAAAAAGCAGGAAATTAATCTGTAGGTAGAATTCTGCTTTTTCTGCTGAGCTGACAGTCCTTTCTTCACAATTTTTAGGGTATTTACCCCACTTGAGGCCTGTTTGAGATAATGGTCATACCCATGGCATCATCCAGGTGGCCTGCAGTGAGTGCAAGGTTATTTGAGGGTGAATTTTGAGGTTGTGTTGTCACTCTGCTCTCACTTCAGATGCCACTGCCCTAGGGAGGTTCAGTATAAAAAAGCCTTTGAAGCCAGCTCTTTTCTCCCAGTTTCACAGCATTTCTTGCTGTGCTTTGGGGGCTTGGTGTTGGGGTTTTTATTGGGAGATTTGGGGAATTACTTTGGGTTCTTTTTGTTTTTTTTCCTTTTTTTTTTTGGGCCAAAAAACATCAACCCTTTTTTTTTTTTTTTTTTTTTTTTTTTTTTTTTTTTTTTTTTGTGAATCACTTTGTCACCTACTCCTTTGCTGAGATTTTGTGACCCTTTCAGATTTGGTGCATCTTGAAATAAGAATTAAAACTGGAAGGAGCTCAGTCAGTGAATATTGAGGCAATGAGCAGATTGCCAGCAGAACGGGTCAGAAATCTCTCAAATAAAATTGGATGAAGTGATGGATTTTGTCTACAGATCATTTCACTGAGCTGAAAATCAGTGTTTGAGCTCAGCAGTAGGATAACAGCCTGCCCTGTCTGCCCTTCCCTCTAGCTTCCAAAGGAAAGTTGCCTATCAAGTGGATGGCTCCAGAGTCAATCAACTTCCGACGGTTTACCTCAGCTAGTGATGTGTGGATGTTTGGTAAGTGGATACCACGTGGGGGGAGTTTTAAGTGTCCTGGTAGAGAAGGTATTCCACATTAATTGCTATAAAATATTAATTCCCACTGTACTTGCTGAAAATCCATTTTCTTCCAGCACTTTTTCTGGCTCTGTGGTTTTCTTTTTTTTCCTGCTCACTAAGCCTGAAGTTTTATGTGCATGACAGAACTGAAGGTACAAGGAAATCAGGTCATAGTCATAACACAGATGATTTATTTCTTTTACTCTCATTTTTCCCTCTGATTTCTTTCTGCTATATCATTGTTGCTATTTCTATTTTATATTTTGACTTGTATCATGTGCCTTCTTCCTTGCTTAATGTATAGATCAGCCTACACAATGTTCTGTTTCCAGATCTTTAAAGCTAGATTCCCACTTCATTTGTCTTTCATAGCTCATGCTAGCTTACAAACTGGACCAGAAGCTGAGTAAGAATGAGGGTATATGTGAATATTCTGAACTCTGGATCTTTTCTCCTAAATATTCATGTTTTTATATGATTCTGATCATATGCTCAAACTGCTCCAGTCTGGACAGACTGGGTAAAGGAGCAAAGATGATGAGACTTGGAAAGAGCAGGACAGTCAAGAGTTCACCTCTTTACAAATGAAAATGTGAATGCTTTTAAGTGAAGGGTATGTGATCATAGTGTGGAGAAAACTCCAGCAGAGTCAGAGCTGGAGAAATGGAAGTCTGTGGTACATTTGGGCTAATCCTAAACTGACAGGCCATGTTTCCCCTTGTGCTTTTAACATGGTTTCAGCAGAAACTGGTTTATTATATAAAAATAATGAAAGCCCAAACAAAAAATTGGATCAAGGCCAGTGTTAAAACACCCTGAAAGTGGAAATGCTCTCCCCATGTCGAAACAAGCCAGTTGGAACCAGTCAAAGGGGAAGGCAAACAGCTCACTCTACCTCACAGAGCAGATTTGAATATGAGGAACTGTTCTGATTCACAGCAAGGAAAAGGTAATTCCACATGAAGCCAGGCTGCTGTGAGCCAGCTCTGGGTCATGCTTCCTCATGAATAGCTTGGCTTGAGGGGTGTGCGTGGAATCCTCTGCTCCCCGGAGAGCCCCATCCCATTCCCTGGGGCTGTGGGAAGCTGAGGTTGGTTTCTCTGTCCCATGCTGAGGCTGGAGAAGGGTGAATTAGATGAATTGCTGTGTGTGCTCCTCAGGTGTGTGCATGTGGGAGATCCTAATGCACGGGGTGAAGCCCTTCCAGGGGGTGAAGAACAACGACGTGATCGGGCGGATTGAGAACGGTGAGCGGCTCCCGATGCCTCACAACTGCCCTCCCACCCTCTACAGCCTTATGACCAAGTGCTGGGCCTACGACCCCAGCAGGAGACCCAGGTTTACTGAACTCAAAGCACAACTCAGGTAGGGTTCTACTCCTGGAAGGTTGTTTCCTTGTTCAGAAATATTGAGCTTTGCTTTGTCTTCTGTGACTGCGTTGTCGTCCTGTGGAAAATGCAAGATATGGGGGGGGTTGAAGTTTTCAGACAGGTTGTTGTTACTCTAGAAAGCTGGATTTTATCTGCAGTAAATTGAAATATCTGGCAATATTCATCACCTTCTTTCTCAAGAAAAACTCCAGATTTTTACTAGAAAACTGTTTGTAATTGTCATCCTTTGGGATGGGAGCAGAAAGAATTGAGTGATTAGTGAAATGTGGACAGTTTTGGTGTGGATATGAATCCTTTCTGAAACAATTGAGCCATCAGGTGTGCTGCTGAAAGCTACTTTCATAACATCCATAACACACTAGTTCCCTGTGGCAGCTGTTTCTGCACAAATGCAGAGTGCAATAACTGCAGCATCATGAACTAGAAAGTCTTTTGCCCTTTGTAACCCAGGATATACACTATTTATCTTGGAATAAATGTGAGCACAACTTCTGAGACTAAGCTCAGACCCTAGTTCCTTCTGCAGCAATTTATTCCACTGTCCACATCTCATTTCACCCACCATAAAATGGGAGTGATGTTTAAACATCAAAACACTGCTGAGATATTGTGTAGACACTTGAGATTTGTCACCACCTTTGGACTTTTATGGATGCTCAGTATCTGGTTTGCATAAATCAATATAATATATTATTCAATATATTCCTTAAAACTGTGTAAGGTTCCACTGTCTGTTACTCTGGGAGCTTCTGTGCAGACTAATAATTTACACAGCTAGAGGAGGATGTAGCCCTTCTCATAAATAACTTATCCCTTGGACTGTGGACAGAATAGCAGGGCTGCCTAAGGACAGCAAGGAAAAGATATGACAAAGTCGTGTGATTTGGGTAATAGGTGGAAAATTGGCAAGTTGGTGGCTTTTCCTTTTTTCTGTTGGCTCAGGAAGAGCAGGATTCTTCTCAGTTTGCAGTCAGATTGTACTCTAAGATACAGCTGAGGAGAACAAAACTCTAAGAACTGTGACTAGGAAGATAGCTATGGTGTGTAAAGTCAGGCAGGATGAGTAAGCTCAGAGTGAAAGAATTTGTGCTGAGGGGTGAAATAAATAATAAATAATTGGCTGTACTCAGAGTTTCAGCAGCAACACTTACAGCAGCATGAGTCTGGAGAGGGAGAGGGAAAAATGTGGTAGAGGTGGAGCAGTAGCCATGGTGAAACAGGATGGAGCAGTGCCCAGGAGCCTGGGATTCCTCAGGAATGCACAGCCACAGGGTGAGAACCAGCACTCAGCATGCAGCCAGGGATTCTCATTGGGTGCAGACCAAAATGTGAGTGGGTAAGATCTGAAACAGCTCCCCCACAAAGACTGGAATTTCCAACCTTGGCTGGAAAAGGCTCTGCTCAACCTGGACTCCTGGACTCCCTTCCAACATAAACACTTCTCTAGCTCTAGATGAAAAATGCAGCAAGGAGAGTGGGTTTTTGCTTCTCTAGTCATGCTAGGAGATTGGAAGCAATGTTCAAACTTTCTCCTAGGGCCACAGCAACCCTTAGGTCCAGTTTTTACTCTTCTCTCACCAAAGCAGAGTGTTCTGCCACTCCAAACTGGTAAGTTTAGCTCCTGGAGGTTATGCAGCACAGTCATCCTCAGGGCTTCTCTGCACTGCTCACAGAGTCAGCCTCATGTTGGAAATGTTCCCAGTTCCCTGAAGATGAGGCAATCTCAGGCAGCTAGGAAAGGTTGTGTTTCAAAACTCAAATTCCCATGAACTTGCAAAAACAAGCCATTTCCCTGGTGGCCTTTTCTGTGTGCTCTTGCTGCTGCTCATTCTGGATCCTATCCAGGGCAGTCTTCCAAGCTTGAGAGCAGGCTCAGTGCCTTGCTTGGAGCCAGAGATGCAGCAGCACAACCCTTCTGCTCTGGTTTAATGAGAAAAAGTCTGTGGCTTTGGGAAAAAAAACCTCCTGTAACTGAAATAGCCCTGATGGGAGCATGTCATAGAATCCTGGAGTGGTGGGGGTTGGAAGGGAGCTCTGGAGATCAGGGGCACCCAGGGCAGCCCACACAGGGACAGATCCAGGTCTTTCTCCTTCATGCTCCTTTCCAGCAACCCCTCACCTGTACTGGTGCCTGGTGTTCCTTCATTTGGGCATTTTGAGCCCTCTCCTTTTGTGGCACCTCACCCAAAGAATATTGTCCCAGAAACATAAAACACATGATGGAGGCTGCAAAATGCTTCATGAACCTTCTGCTCTTTGACAGTCACCAGGAGGAATAACCTGTAATCCAGAAGAAAATGCTTTCAAATTAGGGCAGGATGTGAAAATATTGTTTGGGAAGAGTATGTGGGGAAAAAATGCATCCAGCTTTGTGATTCTGAAGGGCAGAGGTGACAGAGAGGGGGGGAAAAAGAAGCTGCTTGGTCAGGGTCAGCACTTCTCCCATTACCAGCAAACACTGGTACCCTGTGCCTTTGGAAATGTGCATTATCCTACAGTGCAGCTGCTGGAAAATGATTCCTTTTTGGTGTGATTTCAGTGAAAATATTCTTTGTCAATGAAGTAAATAGGTTAATAGGTGAGATTTTTCATCCAAGAGAAGCTTGTCTGTGGTACCTCGAGGTCTTGTGGGGAAATCATGGCTAGAAATAGTTGCTCCTCTTTGTTGCTAAAAATACATGGGAGTTTGGGAAAATATGCCTAGATCTGACTTGCCTGACCTTCTGCAAATTCTAATAAACTGCTCAGAGAACTGGAGCAGCTGCACAGAGAAGAGGTCAAAAATATCTCTTGGCTTTTACCCCATCTATGGATTGGTCTTCCCTTTGAAAAAACAAAGCAGTTTCTGTAAGTCTTTTCTATTTTTTGTGGAGTTTTTTTTTTTGAGAAATGCCTCTCTGAGGCATTTTTATTTTATATTCTTGTCAGCAGTACTCCAGGCATCCAAATGTAAATTCTGCTGCAGCTTTGACCAGGCTGACTGGGGAAGGGACCTCCAGAGACAACACGGGCAACAGAAGAGCAGGGTGGGATGAGTTAGAGTTGGGAGGCAAAATACTGACTCTGCTATGAAAATCAGGTCATTTCAGTAGAAACTTGTCCTTTCCAGTGATAGAATTGGAGTTAGTGGTATTCTGTGGAATTCTGACAGCACCAGTGTGTCACATTGGTATATAGGTGTTGGTGTTTCATTCCTTTTAATGGGAAAACTGGTTTGTGTCCTGACAAATAGTACTCATGAGCCTAGATAAGCCATCTCTGAATTTAGGCAGCTGCTTTTAGCAAGTCCTGGTCCATTCTTTGCTTGGATTAGAGCAATTTCTGGCTGAACAGCTCTGTTAAAAATCCCTTTTATTGGTGCAGTGTCTGGGTGGATTATTTTGTTTTGTTGTGGACTCTTGAGGTGTTTCTTAGGAAGGATCCTAGTTGTCTCTCCTGGCTCTGGATGTGCCTTGCCTGATTTCTGCTGCACACAACACTGAATATCTGTAGTGTCACCTGGCTTTCAAGCAGAGCACTTTCTGCTAGTTCTTTGCAGGTTTGGGTGGGAAATTGCATTTTCCACCCTCTGAAGGGAGAGAGGCATAAAGCAGAGCGATTTTTCTCTTGTTAGTTCCCTCCACTGGGCCGTGGCTGTGTTTCCATGGCAGTTACATCCAGATGACTTTTGCAAATAACTTGTCTGATTTTGTTTTTGTTCCACATTCTTGTGTTACTTCAGCAGTGATGGATTGCAATTGCAGCAATGCTTCTGAACTTGCTTGAGCTGCAGGGAGACAAGATGACTCCTCTGCTTCTTAGCAGTGGCAGCAGAGGTTTTGCTTTTGGCTGAGTAAGGAAAAGCCAAGTTCTCATCTCCAAGCAAGCAGGAATTTCTTCTTGAAATAAGCAGTGAAGTTCCAAGATTAGAACAGATTGCTGGGGTTGATCTCATCCCCTGCATGAGTAATTCTGGGTGGTTATTCAGCAGACTGAACAGGAGATTACAAACTCAGAACCTAGCTTTGTTTCTGGAAACTCTTGAGTGATAAACTGCAAGAGCTCCTTCCCAGGATTATCTGTGCAGTGGGGGTAGTGATATGTAAATGATCTGCCCCACTCACATCTCCAGACTCTCTGTGGAGCTCCAAGGAGTTTGCAGCTCCCTGTTTTCAAAGCCTCATTTGGAGCCTTTTTCAAATGGCAGATATCCAACGTTAATAATCCACATAGCAGAACTGGGAGGAGGCTGCTGTGGGGGCAGCAGGATCACATTGAACTTCAAACAGGCTTTTTAATAGGCAGGACAGGGGTAAGTAGCAATCTTTTCAGTTTTATTACTGCCTTGGACTTTGTTGGAATTGCAGCCTTTTGACCTGAATGTTTAGAAGCTGAGTGAACACTGTCAGGTATTTCTGTTGTGCTAATTTAATTTGCATAAATGTGTTCCTGGCTAGGCTAAAATGTGAGAGCTGAAGGCATAGCATCTAAAATGTCTTTTTGACTGCTTTGTTTAAAAAAAGAAAGAAAAAATCCCAGTGATCTGAAGCTCTATTGAGTTTCAGCAAAGAACATTTTGAGTTTGTTTTAAACCTTTGCAGCAGTTCAGTAGAATATTTTCTTGTGTAAGTTTTCATACAAGTAAGTGCTTGATTCATTGTCTTTGAGGATTTCTCTGTGTAAATCAAAAGAACTGTTAAGATGCAAAGGAATTTGTTGTGCAAGATCAACCACAGCTTTCTAAAAACTTGGTGCTGCTTTTGTTGTTAAAAGCACACTGCTAATCTTACAGAAGTCTCTCTTCCCCATGCTGGTGTTCAGAAGAGTTTGTGTTTCAGTGCTCAATCACTGTCAAATAGCATTCATTAGGCTGAAAAGTGTGAGAGCTCTGGGGAGGGATTTGTTAGATACTGAAGTTTTATTTAAATATTAATCCATTTTTCTTAGTACAATACTGGAGGAAGAGAAGCTGCAGCAAGAAGAACGAATGAGAATGGAATCCAGGAGACAAGTCACAGTATCCTGGGATTCAGGAGGATCAGATGAAGCTCCTCCCAAGGTACTGAGACTGCAAATGATGTGTGTTCAAAAAACAAACCAAAAAACCCCTTGCTTTATATTCCATTATTTCCCCAAAGCCTCCTTTGCCAGGTCTGCTCAGACAACAGCATTCTGGCCATTGTGTCATCAGCTGCTAGACTTGCCTGAAATGACCTGGCTCTGCTTGGACTGTTCCAAGCTGTCATCTCACAGCAACTAGTTTCTCTTTCTTGGTGTTTAGCTTGTGAAAAACCACCTTGGTTGCCATCAAATAGTTTCCTGGCCTGTTTGTTTCTCATTCTTTTCTCCTAGCACCCCCTGGTAATGTCAGCTGGTGGGTGCTCAAAGCAGGTTGGCTTCCAGAGCACACCAGTGAGAGGAGAGGAATCAGCTAATTGCATTTTCCTTACTCTGGACAGAAAAACCAGGGGTTTGCTTCCAAGGAGCTTCTGTGTTTTAGTTTACACTGAATTTTGTTTCAGGAGGTGCTTGTGTTGTTTGGATGTTGCTGATGGGTTCTGCAGCTGGGGTTGAAATGAATTCTGCCATTTCAGTCTCTTTCTGGAGGAGTCAGGATGTCCTCACAGTGTGTGCAATGTAGTTGTTGGTTAGGTGTTTTTATACAGCATTTTTGTGTAAAGTACAGATGTGCATACTACTGACACTGAAACAAGTTGAATTTCATAACTTGATACTTAAGATCTATTAATTATGTAATTTTCTAATTATTTTCTTCTACCAACAATTCAAAAGACCTTTAAGATTTGGTTCTTCATAGGTCTTTGAGCTTGCTTTTGTGATGCACCACCTATAAACATTTGTCTCACCAAAAAGTAATTTTCTGCTTTTACTTTTCTGTTCCAAAGAGTCTAAAAATTTCCTTTACATTTACAGCCCAGTAGGCCTGGTTACCCCAGTCCAAGATCCAGTGAAGGATTTTACCCAAGCCCACAGCACATGGTACAGCCAAATCACTACCAGGTATTGCATTTAACACTCTGCATGTATATTTTCACACGTGGCATTTATAACTCACTTGCAGCTGCTGGGATTCACTTCTGCAGTTCAGTTTCCCTGCATTCTGTTCTGTGCTTTTTATTTTCTATCAGAACAAACCCCAAAGTGAATCTGGCAGGTTTACTCCAGATGGCAGATATTTTTCCTCTCTGATATTGTGGTATTTCCCTGTAAAATGACATTAACTGGTGGACTTTCCTTGGGCTTATTGATACTCTGCTCCCTGAAACTAGTTTCTTTTGTTGGCTAATAGTGGCTGTCAGATCTCCCAGATCATACACATGCAGGTTTTGCTTTTCTGCCTAAAGCTGCTGAAGAAATTTCAAACAGAAGCTTGTCATCAAAGTCCTTGAAGCCTTCTTGGGTTTGTTCAAAGCTACAGCCATATGCAGCAGCTTTTCATTGTTCTGATGAGCACTTCAGACTCATTAAAACTGCTTTGATTTTCCTGTGGAGAAGTTCTCAGGCCAGGCAGCTAAGCACACTAATTACATGCTGTCACTCAAGGCTTAAGCTTGTACCAAACACCAGGGGGTCCATTTTGATGTGGCTCTGTAGGGTGAAGTTTGCAGGTTCCTATTAAGGTGTGTGTATGAGCTCTGCAAGCCTGGCTCTTACACATCCATCTGTGGGGCTGTTTTTCTTCATCAGAGGACTTGGATCATCTGGGCTGCAGTGCTGAAAACATCCTGTAATGCTGCTGTTGTGATAAGCACCCTCAAATTACTTCCAGAACATAATATTGATAGTAATAGTGATAATAAACAAGTCATCCTCATAAATTGAGAATTCTATTTCTAGATATTAATATCTAGTTATAGTTATCCTCAAGTAGTTGTTGTTACCTTAATGCTGGCATCCTCACACACTTCAAAAGGAAGGGTTGTGTCTTATTTTGTTTTCACTTCCTGCTTTTGCTTCCCCTCCTCCCTCTGTGACTGCTGGCATTGAGTCATATTTGCTCCCCTGGAAGGGGAAGCTCTTAATTATGCAGAAGCACAGGGCATGCTACTAATGACATCTTTTTTTTTGTCTTGAAACACTCCAGGTGTCTGGCTATCCTGGCTCTCATGGGATACCAGCCATGGCAGGCAGCATTTATCCTGGGCAGGCTGCTCTCCTGGATCAAGCAGATTCTTGGAATCATCGGCCTCAGGAAATCTCAGTGTGGCAACCAAACGTGGAGGTATCAGCAGCTGTCATGCACACTGCTGCACTCTAGACATTAAATACACTTTTTTTGTTGTTATTTTGGAGGTTACTGTAGGAAAACCCAGTGTTTTCTGGTGTTTGTTAAATTGCTTTGCTGCAGTGGGATGGGCAATGACTGAATTCTGTTCTTTCTGAAAGAAACTTTCCTGTGTGAGGTTGGGCACAAAGTCTGCTTTGCACACAGGTTCTGGAGGAGGTTATTGCTGCTCATTTTGTTAACTGAGTGGTGGCAAATACTTTGCATTTGTTAAAAGGAGGCTTTACTGCAGGCTACTGCCGTTACTGGATACGGGAACGTTGATGTAAACCTAGGTAATGTCACTGCTGTTTATAAACACCTCTTGTGGGAGGTACCCAGCATAGCTCAAGTGTCTGAGGCTTCTCTGCCACTTACCCAGAGCAGAAAATGAAATGGTCTGCAAAGCTGGTCTTGAGCATTCCTGTTACTTTTCAGCCTGTCATGACAGCACAGAACTACAGGAGCATCAAATTAATTCCCCCATCGTTTTTTCCCCCATTAATTCCTCCCATCATTTTTTTTCCTCTCTTCTCCTCCAATATGTTGCATTCTTTTCATTCCTTTTTATCCTCCCACACTCACTTTGTGCAGCTTCTGTCTTAAATACATTTCCCCTCTGACTGTTCCCTGTGCCTCTGATGACTGAGGCTCAAACACAGACAGCAAAGAGATTCTGAAGTCTTCAGTTGCCATCAGCTTACCCTTGGTTGATTTGACCATTTATCCTGCTACTGCAACTTGGAGATTATTGACTAGAAACCATTTAATCTGCATTGTGCTTGAATAAAGTGTTGGTGGAATCATGTGAATGCTTTGCAGGGGTGCCTACTACTAAGTAGTAGACCAAAAGTTATCACAGAAGTTTGGGAAGTTGTTTACCTCACAGTTTGTTACCAAACTCCCCTGGGGTTTTTAAAAATACACATTTATCCACTAACTGTTAATGATTTTCAGCCAGCAGTGGGCTCTGGAGAACTGTAAGTTTAAGACATGCATGAAAAAATTGTTCAAAATCCATTAAACCAAAATGTGCCAGGCTTTGCAATTGTGGGTTAAAACTGAGCAGGGTGTTTGTTTTGGGTAAAAAAAAAAGTGTGTCTTACAGCATTCAACAACTGGCTGGTTCCATTCTTGCTCAAGCCCAAGAAAATAAACTGATAAACCTGGTTTTGTTGTCCAAGTTAAATGAAGTGCAGTATATGAAGTTAAAATGTTGCTGAAAAACAAAAGCAGATTTTTTTTCTAATGTTTTTGGCTGCAGTGATGAGGAGCAGGGCAGATAAATGTAGCTGGAAAGAGTTTCTTGTGATAGATGCTTCAGTTTCTAAGGAGTTGAAGGAGCTCTGCTTGACTGCTGTTGTGTAGCTGGGCTTTTGGAAACATATTCTCTTCCAGCCTGAGTTCTTGCAGCTGTTGAGACAGTTTGTAAGTAGTTGTGAGGCTGAATAAAGTGACTTTTTTTGTAGGATTCAGGCACTTTGGACATCAGAGGAATGGGGCAGGTCCTGCCCACACACCTGATGGAGGAGAGGTTGATACGACAGCAGCAGGAGATGGAGGAGGACCAGCGTTGGCTCGAGAAGGAGGAGAGATTCCTGGTAACTGCTTCATGCTACTTCTGAATTTTTCTTCTTTTATTGCAGCTTGTTAAACTGCTGACTTCTGGGAAATGAGGATGTTTACTGAACGTAGGAGTTGGTAGCAAAATGTAGCTTTGGAAACTGTTATTAAATGAAGTGTGCACTGAAGTCCAGTGAGATGTGCTGGTGGGAAGAAAGCTCTGAAGAGCACCAGGAGGAGGAGGACATGGCACTGGTTGGTAATGGGATCCTCTTGCTGTTTCTCTGCAGTTCCACATTCTCAGTGCCACTGTGGGGTTTTTAGCTCAGCTTTGGATTCCCAGCTGTCAGAATTCAGGTTCTGTGTTCAAATTCTCCTGCTGGAGACCTACAGATGCAGCAGGAGCTGGTGGTAGCAGATTGCTCTGTGTTGACTCCTTCTGGGGAGCCTGTGAGGGGATGAGCTTCACTTGGCAGGTGGATAATTTACAGTGACAAACATCAGTCCCATGCTTGGTCTTGCAAAATGTACCTCAAGGAATGTTTTGGGTTGGAAGCTTTTGATGTTGAACATACTTAGAAAGCAGGTTTGTATAAATAAATAATAACTGCTTGTGGAATGAAGCTGAGAATTGTGGATTCAGGTGACAGGAGATTGTGTAGGAACTTAATCCAGAAAACTTTGTGAGCTTCCTGAGAAAAACTCCAACTGCAGGGATATTAGTACAGGTACCAGCAGCACTGGTGCTGTGTGTGCTACAGGAGGCACCCCAGATGAGGACTGAAGTCCCAGTGGCACTGAAAAGGAAATTAGCCAGACTTTTGGAGAGGTTGTTATCAGTGGAGGCAGTTTGGCTGGAACTGCTCCTCTGAGAACATGTGACTAGTCAATGCTTGAAAGGAGAGGGAAAAAGAACTGAGGAGTGAAGAATTGTTTGATGCTAAATGGTACCAAATACATCCCTTTGGAAGTGGGGACCCTTGGCCCATTACCCCCCAAATTATCCTCCTTTCTTCTGGGCCTCTTTAATTACCTGTTTCCTCATCTATATATTGTTTCCAATTTGAACCTTTCTTTGTGGCCTTATTTATGATGTGCAGCAGTGGTTTTCATCTATAAAATAAAGATATTTATGTGCTTGCATTCTAGTAACTCCTCAGCAGCCAGAGCAGTGATGTGCTGAGAAATGCAGAGTCCTGTGCTAGGCTGAGAAGGAATAACTTGCATAGTTTCCTTATCATGTTTGGGTTGGGATTTTGTCTGAAATTCCCACGTAGCTGTGGGTTTGTCCTGTTTTGACACTGAGAACTGCAATTCCAACCTCATTGAACTGCTGCTAAAATAAGATTTTAATTTTTAGCCTGAGAAAATCCCACTGAGACATTACAGTTTGGCATGTCTGGAGAATGCCAAGGCTTACGTGTCCTTTTCTTAGTGAGTGGCCAGAAATGCTGGAAAGAAAGTAGGTTATGTTCCAGTTTGTCAACATCTGCATCCTGTCTGAGAAGATTTCAGAGAGTAGAATATTTATTAGGGAAAAAAACCCACCCCAAACCTTTACTTTTCAAAGGTCTTGATGTTCTGCAAAATTAATATATGATAAAATATATTTCCTCCCTGACAATGTCTGTTATGGATAGTGGTAAGTGGAAAAGGATTTGTTCAAACTTGCATTTTAATTGAGTGCAATTGGTCCTGTCACACCAACAAAGTCAGAGCACTGAATTCTATATTCTGTTCCTCTTAGATACCATCCTTACTGTAAAATAGCTTTGAAATTCCCAGAGGTACACCAATGAATAAATCAGAATATCATTTATTAAAAGGAAATTGTTAGAATTAGGAAAAAAATTATTTGTACTAATGTGTATTTTTGTGCTTCTGAATATTTTTAAATGGCTAATATTTCACTTTCCCTGGAGTCTGATTCATTTCTGCAGTAATAAGTTGTTAAAAGGCACCCATGATAAAATAGTCTGGTTATTCCCAAAGACTCTGTGCACTTCTCTGGCTACAAACATGACACCAAGATGAGTGTAACAGAAATGTAGTTAGTGGAATGCTTTGATAAATAGGGAGAGATAATTGCTTTAGCTTAAGTGTCTGACATACACATATCAAATGAGAATTTAATCAGAAAAAAACATAAAGGAAACATCCTGAGGTTCATCAGTTGTAATTGCTACAGATTCCTGGAGAAACTGGTGGGAATCACTGACCTCTGTCTGCATCAGTTCTCCCTGCTGGAGATGGGGTTAAATATTTCCTTCTCCAGTGTGATTTGTCTATTTTTAATCTGCAAGTTCTTTCAGGCACAGCCTGTCTCTGGCTCTACTTCACTCAGGCTGAATGAAAATTCAAAGTAGAAGTCTTTCTGAGGCACTACCAGCACAACTGGAGTATTTTTAATGGTGTAAGTTCAGTGTCAGTGTAGCTTTGCAAGTTCAGTCTGTCCTGCTGGTTTTTTATCATCATTTATCAGGATGTGTGTGAGTTAGAATTATTCTTTTATGCTCTTAAAAAGAAAGTAAAGGGTTATGGAGTAGCTTTGAACAAGAAATGGATGTATTTGTCCTCCAAAACTGCAAGAAGACAGGGTCAGTTTAGTCACAGTCAGCATTTAGCCCTCCAATGAAGCTGTATTTACCCTGCTGGAGACAGATAATCATTTAATCCATTTTTGACAACTCCTCACCCAGTCTCAGAGGACAGTGAATTGAGGAGGCAAAGAAATCCTCTTCCTTTCTGACCTTGCTGAACTTGTGTCTTCAGATCAGTGCTAAACTTTGGGTTACATCCACCTTTCTGTTGTCTTTAAGAATAAAAGTAGCCCAGCTGGATTTGCTGGGAGAAGAGAGAACACCAGTTTCTGTGTGAAAATAACTGGTCTGGTCTTATTCAAACAGCCAGGCCCCAGGTTTCCATAATCTCATTTAAAACATCTAAAATAGAAATTCCTTTGCTGCTTGCATCAGAAGAGTGTTTCTGGATGTCCCCATTAGCTCTCTGTCTCCACATCAGTGTCTGAAGAGCTCCAGTCACCGACCCTGTTTGCAGGCTTGGAAAGGGAGCCAAGTCCCTCTGAGGCATCCTCGGGTGGGAGGCAGGGATGGAATTCTCCTCCTGCTGGGGGGAAGCAAACAACTGCTCTTTAGGATTTCTTTCTTTTCTCAAAGGCAGCAGGAGTTCTGCAGGGTTGTGTTGGTACCATCAGCACCTCCAGCCTGTGCAACAGGCAGAGGAGGAGCTGCACCAGATGGGGGAGGGGGTCACAGGCTGGGGAGAAGTGCCATCTATCTGTACTTGTCAGCACAGGCTGGTCCCAGTGCTGTGCTGCCCTGTAAGGGGTTGCAGATGAGGTGGAGGGGCTGGAGCAGAGCAGAGAACAGCAGCTCTTCTTCTCGTTCCAGAAACCCGACGTGCGGCTCTCCAGGGGCAGCATCGAGCGGGAGGATGGAGGTCTCCAGGGCCCAGTAAGTATGGCTGGGATCTTGTCATCTTCCAGCTCTTTTTCACAGATATTAGGGGTTGGAAGGGACCTAGAAGATCATCTAGTCCAACCCCCCTGCCTGAGCAGGATCACCTAG
>JANHGL010005547.1:0-10958 GCA_024611195.1 Ceyx melanurus | reverse complement strand
AGAGCAGGAGACTCCACAACCCCCCTGGGCAGCCCCTGCCAGAGCTCTGGCACCCTCACTGAGAAAAAGTTCTTCCTAGTTTCCTGGTGGAATGTGCTCTGTTCATCCTCTCTTGATGATGGGAGATGATGGAGAGGTTTAGCTAAGCATTTCCACTGCTACAACATGGTTCTGCAGCTTCCCAAGAGGCTCAGCCCCTGTGGGAGCAGCAGCCGTGGCAGAATTGGCCATGCAGCAGTTTGGGGGATGTGAGGTTGGTTTATTTTTTTTTCCATTTGAAGCTCCTGCTGAAACAAATAGTAAAATGTTTCCACAAATGTGTTGCAATCAGTTTTAAATGTCCTTGTGCTGTATAATTGGGCCTTTTATTTGAAAATGCAGATTGGTTTCTGCAAGTTCCATTAAGCAGGATTAAAGGCACTTCTGCAGTTGTTTAAATATTTGAAGGGTTTTCTTACAAGGAATGTAAATGTTACAGTTGCATTACCCAGAAATCTGTTTGGGGTAAATGATTGACTGTGAAACAACTGGAATAACCCCCACAGCCATTCATTTATTGCTAGACAGCAGCTGCAGCTCTGATATTCATTCTTACAGGCTTAACTCCTGTGTGCTTAACTAAAAACATCCCTCCAGTTGTTTGAATTACCGTTGGAATCTCTGAGTCATACTGGTCAAAAGTGGGGGACTGTTAATGAGAGAAACTTGATGTTTCACCTGCTCTTTGTCCCCTGGGATCACCTTTAAATTGCTCAATGAAAATCTTAATTCACTTTCCTAGTTCATCTGGGGCAGTTTGGCTTCAGTGTTTCTTCCAGCTAGGAATTCAGGGACTCCTGCATTGGGAGGAGTGATCAGTGACAGACTGTGGCATGGTCTCCAGAAACATTCCTGTCTGGAAGCCACTAAATGTTTTTCCATGAAATTTGAGAAGATTTTTAGTTCTGTCTTTGCTGTTTGTTTTTGCTGATGTTACACCTGTATATAAGAGCAGATAAAGAGTGGCTGCAGTGGGTGCTGCCCAGGAGGATGCTTTGAGGTGACTGGGAGATGTTGAGGTCAGCAGAGGTCTGATTCAGGCAGTGGGTTTGAAGGACAGTTCCTCTGCTGCTTGATTGCAGCACGACTGCCTGGGGTCAGAATTGCAACACCCAGATCCCAGACTGCTTGTGGGGAAGTGTGTTCCCAGACAGAGTGGTACCATTTCACACCCCATTTGGAAGTGTGAAGAAAACACTTGGTGATCATTGACAAAATGAGTTTTAAAAGAGACTCTTAATTGTTGATAACTGCATTTCAGTTCCAGAATTTGGTTTCATTTTTATAGTTCTTAATAGAATCAGAACAGAACTTTGAGTTCATGTGCAGAGGAAAATGTCTGATGCTGCTGCTGTGAGTCAGCCAAGATTTCTCAGAGAGAGGATGAGGAAAAAAAGGGCAGTGGTCATTTCTAGAAGTATGATTGAAGACATCCCAGCATTGCACAGAGGTATCTGTGACAGCAGCAAGGACAGAATCCAGTTCACTGAGGCCATCTTCCCCCCAAAGTGACTTTCTGTTTGTCTGTTGTGGCACTTGGAAGGGTGCAGAAAGCCCAGATTGCTGCTCAGAGCAGCAGCATCTGCACAGTTCAGGGGTGCAGAAGGGAGGAGGAATAAACTCCTCGTGATCCTGGTGTTGGATGTGCTGAGAAATGAAAAGTCATCACACACATTTTAACAGCTCTGGTGGCTGCAGAACTTTGTGCACATTCTTCTGACACAGACTATTAGTGCACAGCTTTCTGAAGGGAGAAACACAGGAATTGTTATAGTGGAATTTTACTCCTCTCTCCCAGCCTTTCTTTTCCCCCAGGGTTTGAAATATTTAGGTTAGCAAAATCAAGGTAGTGATGTGGCTGATGGCACTGGCAGAAATCAGATGGCTTTTCTAACTGGACAATGTGAGAGATGATGGCCAGTGGGTTTCAGAGGTTGGTGGTGACAGTGGAAGTTTCAGGATTTCAGAACTTCTATTTCTGCTCCTGGATCCTGAAATTGGATTTTTTCAAGTCTGTAGTTGAGAGTTGGTGTAGGCAAGGTGAAGACTATTTGTAGCCATCATATTTCTGAACTAAAGCATTAAACTGATAAAATATCATCAAGAACTTCAGCTATCTCCCTGTGCAGTACATTTTAATGCACCTTTACTTTCTGAAGGTTGTCCTTGCCACAGTTTTCCATGGTTAACTGCTAGAAATCAGCTTGAAGTAGAGAGTTAGAGTGGGAATTTCCAGAGCTTGCAGCTAAAATCTGTCCAGGTGCTGAGCACCCTGTGAACAGCTAGGCAGCCATGGGAGCTGTACATCTGCCTGGAATTTTAGCAGCAGAACATGGATTTCTGAAAAGACCAGGCAGAAACTTTGCCTAGATGCTGAGAAAGGGCTGCTCTGCCTTTGAGGTGGTGCTGGTGAAAGTGGTGAGCACTGCAATAACTCATCTAAATGTCTGGTTTGTTTTGCAGGCTGGTAACCAGCACATCTATCAGCCTGTGGGTAAACCAGGTAAGCAGTGAGCTCACTCCTTGTCATCCTGAATCCTTCCTTCCAAGTCTTCTAGGAGCAGGGGTGGATCCAGTTCCAGATAAGGACACACAGATGCATTTTGGTGTTTGAATTCCCCTGCAGTCCCCAGGGGTGTTGGCAGTGTCTAGAGGAAGCTGAGTCACTGTGTGGGGCTCCAGCCTGGGTGAAGTTCAGACGTGTCAACCAAGAGTAGACACTGTAATTGAGGTTTCCCAGCCTCAAAGTGAATCACACCCAAGATTCCTGCCATGCAGACCTGTTTTCCCAGATTTAGGCAGTGTGTGGCACGGAAGGGTGAGCACCTCTCAGCTCTGGGGTAGGTGTAGAGTGAGCAGAAGTTGCACCCCAAAAGTATTTCAAATTCTCTTGCTGAAACATCCATATTCTCCTAATGGCTGGGAAAGCTGATTAATTCCATGAGTTTTTCTGTTCACATTTCTTCAGTGGAAATACAGATTCCAGTGCAGCTCCTGCAGCCTTAGCTCCACTGCCAGCCCCCAAAATCCTGTAGAGAGCCCAGAATCACGTGGGTCCCTTGGAAATGTTGCTCCCCTAACATGTCAGTGGCTTTGTTGACCAGATCATGCAGCTCCACCAAAGAAACCCCCTCGCCCTGGAGCCCCCAGCCACCTGGGCAGCCTGGCCAGCCTCAACAGCCCCGTGGACAGCTACAATGAAGGTGTCAAGGTGAGTTGCTTGGTGCCACATGAAACAGAACCAGACCATTTGCTGTTCCTGGAGTAGAAATCATGGAGAGCAAAAGTGACTCTTCCCCAGTAAATGTTGGCACGGGGCAGACGTGCACTGGTATCTCCCCGGGGAGGAGGGGTGCAGTTAACTGGTAGGCTCAGAGCCCTGTCCCCTGCTTAGGGGTCAGTGAAACTGATCCTTAGTGTGTCAGTCACTTTTAAAATCATGTCTCTGTCCTTGCCTTTGGGGACCCTGTTACCTTAAGTTGCTCAGGATGCAGAAACGTGAGTGGCCTCAGGGAGCCAGTGGGGCTATTTCTGATGGTAGCAGATTCCAGCATCTAGATAGAATAGTGGTTGGGAGTTCTGTCAGTAACAGTCCAACAGAAAAGCAGCTGATCTACCCCCATCACCCTTGGGTTATTTCCCAGCCTTTTGCAGCTAGACAGATACAGCTCCACAAGGACTGATGGTGGTATTAGTGACCAGAGTGTTACTCCTGCTGCTCCCCTTCTGCCACCTGGTGCCAGCAGCAGGACCCAGGGTGATGTTTGTGCTCCAGTGGTTTCCCCAGAGGAGAATGATGGGGTCTGCATTGGAGTACAGGCTTCTGAGAGTACCCTGGGGCCATCCCTGCTGTAACAGGACAGCTTGTGCTGATAGAAAGCTCCTCACAGAAGGGGAACCTGATGTAAGCCCTGCCAAGCCTCTAGTAAAGCATCAGGTAGACACAGATGTTGGGAAAAGCAACACTTGGTTTGGGTGGTTTAAGGAAAATAGAGAAAAAAAAATCATTTCATCTGACCATGAAATTCAAACCTTGCCATCAAGGCAATAGTGCTTAGCACAGATTGATCCCAGCCACTGCCTGAGAGCGTTGGGCTTTTTCAGATTCAGCATAAATAGAAAGCAGAGGGGAATTTGAGCAGGATTATTTATTATAAACTGATGCCAGTGCTTTTCAAGCTGCCAAGCCTCAGAAAAGCTCAAAAAGCAGTAACAGATGTGTTACTAAACTTGGCTTCTCTGAAGTTTCCTTCCTAAATGCTGATACTGGAACATGAAAAATGTTTTCTGAAATACATCATTTTGACAACAAACAAACCTGAAGCAGCCAGAGTCATCAGTAGTAACAAGCAAACAAGATTCACGTGCTAAACAGCATCTTCAGTGCAAAAGAAGGGCTGGTTTGGGATTTTCTCTCAAGAGTTCCTTGAAATTGGTTTATGCCCCTTGAAGAAAACAGCCCATTAATTTTTAGTGGTGAATAGCTCTGTTAATGTCTGAGCTGAAGCTGCTGCTGGGGTTCATCTCAGACTCCCTTTCCTGTACACCCTTCAGATTCTCATCTCAGTCTCCCTTTGCTGTAGGAGACAAATTCAGAGGGTTTGGAGTGCTTGCCCTCAGAAGCCCTTAGGCCACGCACTGGGCACTCTGTGGGTTGTGTTATTGCTGAGGCCAAGTCAGCCAGTCCACCCAGAGACTTCAGAGTCTGCAGAGCAGGAGTGTTGATGTTGGGTATAAACAAAGAGTGTTAAATTCAGACCTGTGTGGGTGCAGTTCTTAGATGTTCATGCTTAGATGACCAGAGATTTCCCTCGGGAAATAGTTTCCCAAAGCTGAATCCCCAGACAAGCCGTGTCAAAGGAGGAGGGCAGGGCCCCGCCGTTTCCCGCCACTGCGGAGGCCGCCTCAGCTCCGGTCTCCACCTCCTGCTCCCCAGCCTGGTTGCTCCTCTCCAGCTTTGCATGATCTGTGCCCGGGGCAGCATGGGCTGCATGGCCAGCACTCCTCTTCCAGGCGGGCACAGGGCAGGAGGGGCACACGGTGCTTCCCCACCAGCCCTGCTCTAACACCGGGGGCTGCTGAGGGGGCGTTTTTTGTTGCAGGCTTTTTAACTGGTCTCTTATTGCTACACGTGTTTTGGGGTTGGTTTGGTTTGGTTGTTTGGTTGTTTTCCTGCTGAGTTTTATTAATATTGTTTTTCTTTTTTCCCTCCTTTTGGTAAATTTCTTTAACCTCCCCCCCACATTCTGCTCAACCATAGCCATGGAGGGTAAGCAGCGCGTGATGTGTGTGTCCGTGCCCCATTCCAGTGTCTTTGCATGTCCCTTTGCCAGATGACTGGTTAACTTCTCCACTGCTCAAATCCATTGGGATCACTCCCTTTCCCTGCTGATTGAGGCGATTACAACGCTCCTTTTCCTGTCGCATTTTCTGATCAATGCACCAGATCCAATCTAACTGTTGTCAGCACCCACCTAGTGAAATTCAACAGCGTTGAATCAATCCTACACTCCTTCCCTACATGAAGTTTCATCCAAGTGCTTTATAGTTTCATCAGGGTGGTATCTCAGCTCTTTCTGGTAGCTAGGATTAGTTTTAAGAACCAGTACTAAGCCAGGGGGGAGGGCTGAAATGGTGTGAGCCAGCCCAGTGGGTGGGTGGCCCTGTGTGACCATTAGGAAATAAACCATTTTATTAACCTTCTGCTCCCCCTGAGCAGTTCTTGGACATCCCGGAGCACTGAGGGAATGGGATGCTGGTAGTTTTGCCTTCAGGAGCAGAGATTCCAAGGACCTTACAGAGGAAGTTTTCAAAGTTTGTTTCTTTCCTGACCCAGGATTATTTCAGTCTGTCTTGGATTTAACTCCAGACAGATCTGTTTCAGTGGAAGTTTTGCCATGAGTAAGGAATACAGGATTTTTAAACCTTTTTTTTTCCCCTGCTCTACTGGAAATAAATGAACTGAAAAAGTCAGTGTTTCCCATCTGTACTGGTGACACCACTTTTGTTAATCTCTGCTGAAATTTCATTAACAAAACAATAATATGTACTGCAAATTCTCTTTATCAGTGTGTTAATGAGATACTCTGACATTAAGGGACCTGATACCTGTTGCCCTAGCAGTGGAACTTGTCTATCAGCAGAGAACCACATACCTGTGTCAAGCACACCATACTCCTCAGGCTTCAAATGAGTTTCTTATCTGTTGGGGAAGTTCTACTAGAATCTTTGGGGAACTCCTGGTAAAAAATTCCCCAGTGTCATGTCACAGATGAGGCTCAGTCAGAGCTCCAGTCAAACTCCAGGAGAGCTGGGAGTGCGGGTGTCAGCCAGGGCAGGGCACCCAGTGGGAGCCGGGCGGCGGGAGGAGGCTGCTGTGGGTGTGAGACCTTCCCTGCTGGCTGGGAAGGAGCCGAGCCCCACCTGCTGGGGCCGGGAGGTTCAGCAGCCCTTGTCTGCTTCCAGATCCAGCCGCAGGAGATCAGCCCCCCTCCTACGGCCAACCTGGACAGATCCAACGACAAGGTGTACGAGAACGTGACCGGGCTGGTGAAGGCCGTCATCGAAATGTCCAGCAAGATCCAGCCGGCCCCGCCGGAGGAGTACGTGCCCATGGTGAAGGTAGGAGGCAGTTCCCAACACCCCTTCTTGTTCTCTCCTGACTCAAGTCTGAGGGGTGTAGGAGAAGCTTTCTGGGAAGCTGGGAGTAGAAAAGTTCTTTGTGTTTGCATGGGCTGGCGTGTTGGCTTCTCGTGGGCAGCAGGGTTTCTATTGCCCAGCTGGGCTGTGCTTACCCAGGGGCAGTGAGTTCTCTGCCATCTTCCCCACACTGCACCTTGTTAGGAAACCACCTTTTAATTCTTACTATTATTATTGGGATCTTGTTATGAGGGTGAAACAGAATTGCAGGTGGGATTTTTAAATCTCACCACCATGTTCCAACTCCTTCCTCACCCAGGTGAGAGTTCAGGTATATCTGTTGCTTCCTGCACTGCCAGTTCTCTCATCCATTCATTCCAAGTTTTAAATTCTATTTATTTCCCTTTTTTTTCCTTAGGAGGTTGGTTTGGCACTAAGAACCTTACTGGCAACAGTAGATGAGAGCCTCCCAGTGCTTCCCACAAGCACCCACAGAGAGGTAGGTAGAGCTCCACACACCTGATGCTCTCTTCAGAGGACAACTCTATGGATATGTTTGGGCTCTCTCTGCATATCCATAACCTTGGGTTCACTAAGTAGTCTTAAATCTTGGATTATAATTTGATATGAAATAAATTGTATTAGAATTGCTGCATAGGCCTGAGCTGGTATTGAAGGTGCTCAAATTGTGTGTAATGGAAGATCCAAAGGCACCCATAGGAAGTTGACATTAAAACCATCAGCAGTGTGCACACAAATGCAGGGAGAGCGTGTAGCAGATGATTCTTGATGTAGGTGCCATCTTGCATTAACCCATGGTGTGCACAGTAAGGCATGAGCAGGCACTTGAGCAGAGCTGGGGCAGCTGGAAGGTTTTGATGACCTGTCCTGTCATAACCTACTTCAGAAGTGACAGATCCTCAGTGAAGTTCATGAGTCAGGAGTAAAAACTCGTTCTATTTACTCATTACTCTTGAGTGTGTTAATGAGGAAGCCAGAGAATGGGGCTTTCAAATGGCATGTAATGGAATAATCCTGACTGAGATGGGTGGTTCTCTTAGAGCTACTGTTACACTTTAGATAATAATAGTACTAAAGAATGGTACTGATGATCATCAGGCACCTAACAAGGTGCTGACCAGGCACAAGTTCAAACCCACTATTGGCAGTGGGGGTGTCAGTGCCATTCCCCAGGGTGGTTCGGCAGCTGCCACAGCTGCTCTTGCCCTCCATGGGTGCCAGACTCCCCCTGCTGCACACAGTGCCTGTGGCAGGGGCACCAGCTTCAGTCCAAGGGGGGCTGTAGCAGGAGGGTGCTGCTGTCACCTGCCCCAGCTGCTGGAATCCTCTTGTTGCAGATCGAGATGGCCCAGAAGCTGCTGAACTCGGACCTGGCTGAGCTGATCAACAAGATGAAGCTGGCTCAGCAGTACGTGATGACCAGCCTGCAGCAGGAGTACAAGAAGCAGATGCTGACAGCTGCCCACGCCCTGGCTGTGGACGCCAAGAACTTGCTGGATGTCATTGATCAAGCCAGACTGAAAATGATCAGTCAGTCCAGACCACACTAAGCCCCGAGGGAAGAATTCCAGGAGTGAAAGGATGTTCCCCTTCCACCAGCAGTGAGGATTAACCCAGTGCAGGCCTGGCTTTCCAGCCTCTTGCTTCAGCAGACCTGACTGACCGCTGTTGGTTCTCTCTCATGACAAACACTTTAACCAAGTTTTTACCACAAAGCCAAGCTGGTCTGGGATTCCCAAGTGGCATTAGCAGCAGGTGAAGCTTGTACAGGAGCCCTGGGGGACAGGGTGGCTCTGGAGCACACATCACCCAGGGCAGGCTGGGCCTCGAGCTGCCACCACAGGGTGAGGGAGCCAAAACTGTTCCAGCAGCAGAGCAGAGCAGGATATTGTGAAGAATTCGGGGAAACCTCAGGGCTGAGAATTCTTGCCCACAGTCCATGAACTATCCAGACTGGAATTTTTTTTGTATTAGAACACTTACGTCGCAATATGCTAATCACGATTTACAGAGAAAGAATAAAAAGCTATATTTTCAAGACTTTTGGTCATTTCAAGACAAAACTAAAAGCCCTCTCCATCTTCCTGCCTTTTTTCCTTTGATGTGAATGTGTGAAGCATTTGTTTGGAACTAGCTGTAGAACACGACTGAAAACTCTTTTCCACCAGAAATGATGTGCCAGTTCTTTTGTAGCAATGTTGTTTTCCTTGGAAGCAAAAATGCTGCTTTGTACCAGAGCAATTCAGAGCTGCATTTGGAGGAGTTCTGTAACCATTCATGTCCCCCCCCCTCCCCATTTTTATATAATTTATAAAGACAGATTAAAGCCATGTTGAATATTTTAAACCCACTGTAGTTAACTAACCCATCCTTTTGTCTATCTTGCCTGGGAGGAGTTGCAGTAGAGCAGTGTAATTAGATTTTCCTTGGTTTTCCAGTTATGCCATCTGTTCTGTTAAAATAAAAACCACACTCCCTTTTTGCTGTTGAGGGATATAAATTATTCTCAGGAAGAATATAATGAACTGTACAGTTACTTTGACCTATTAAAAAGGTGTTACCAGTGAAATTCTGGCTGTATTCCTTTTCGTGTGCACTGCACAAGCAACTGCTGAGTTTTCTCTGCTCATTTCCCTCCCCCCACCCCTAATCCACAAGCTTTGGACTAAAGGAGCAGCACTCAGGGCAATTTAAAGATTTAAGTGTGTTCCAGAGAGCACTTTCCCCTCCAGCTGTGGAGCAGAGGGAACAAGGCAACTGTCAACCTCTGTGTGACTTGGAATTAATTGGTATCCCTCCAAATGAAGACTGAGATCTTCCAGGGGTACCCAAGTCTTTCCAGAGCCCCATGAGCTCCAGTTTGGTGGGAAGGTTGGACAGTGAAGGTGTTTCCACTCTGGTCTAGATGTGGAACCTCCTGCCCAACTTAAGACTGAGTGTTTTGCAAATGCACAATTCTCATGGAGCACTTGGGAACAAACATTTGAAAACTGGCCCTGGAAAAGTCCTGTTCAAAGCAAGACTAAAGTTGCTCCTTTCATATGCCAGTAACTCACAATCTTCCACACCCACTCCTCAGAGCCATTTTTAGACCTCTGGAAAGGTGAAAGTTCTTACACACACAACCCAGGTGTGGTGCCCAGCACTGCAAGGCTCCATCTGCTTTTAAATTACACCTACTCATGAAAAACTTCTGGCTTTAGCCTCCCACAGGGCCTTTACCTGACAGCTGCAGCATTTCCCTCACTCTTCAGCTCCACCACTCTCCTCCCAGATGCACAATCCCTGCTGTGCTGTGGCTCCTGACCAGGTTAAACTACCTGGCACCATCCTTGGGCAACACCTGTGTTAAGTATGAAGAACAAAGAGCTGTAAAATCCTGGAGTGACATGGTGACAGTTCTGGCAGCTGTAGGTGACCTGGCCACCCTCCTTCCATCCCCTACATGCATCCACACAGCAGACTGAAGTACAAGTAGATGTTCTTTTATTACAGGCAGGTACAAAACTAGTTAGTCAAAAAGACCAAAGCCCATGTCATCATCTGATTCCTCTGACTCTTCTTTCTTTTCCTCTTCTTTCTTCTCCTCAGCTGGAAAAGGAGAAAGGAATCAAGATTTTTCCAGTTGATCAGCTCAGAAATCACAACCCCCCAAGACTTCACATGCAAAGACACATCAAGACCTGAGCAATCCTAACAAGCTGAGCTAGCAATGCATGGAGACAAGTTGTTTCCACTAGTAAAAATGGGGTTTGTGCCTTGAAAATTAATTCCACTAAGATGTAGAAGATTTTACAAAGCAAGTGCTCTCCCTCTGGCCACCAGGATACGATCCTGATGACACCCAGCAGCATCAGCCTCAGCTCTGAGCTAGCACTAACTCTATACACTAGTACAGAAGGTAGGGGTCTCTTTTGCTCTAGAACACCCCCACTACAAAGCACAGGCTACATCAGCATCGCAACACGGAGATAAATAGTATTTCTGGCAGCTGCAGCTCGGAACCACTTACCCGGGGCAGCACCGCCCGCAGGCGCAGCGCCGCCGGCAGGAGCAGCCGAGGCCGGAGCGCCACCGCCTCCTCCAGCTCCCACGTTACAGATCAGGCTGCCGATGTCGATATTGGCCAAAGCCTGGGGGGGAGAAGCGGCAGCGAAGCCCCGGTGAGCGCAGGGGTGCGGGCAGCTCTGCCTCCGTGCTGCGGCCGCACGGTGACAGAGCCGCGGCGCTCCCACCAGAGTTTCAATCGGTGCTTTTTG
>JANHGL010005539.1:0-135335 GCA_024611195.1 Ceyx melanurus | reverse complement strand
CTCCCCTTTGGGGAGGGAGGGGGGTTAAAAGAGAGCGGTCTGTTATCGGTCTGGGGGCTGCCCTGACCCCAAACCGCGACACATACCTTCTGCAGGGCAGTGCCTGTGAGCCTAACAGAAATAAATCTAGAGAAGCTCTAGATAAAATAATTGAACTGTTGTTGACAATCTGGTAGGAGATATTATGGCTGTAGATAGACACAAAGACAAGTTCCATCCTGATTTATAGTATGTAAAATTGTACCAGCTACAATAGAGAACACTTACTATAAGTCAATGCAGTTTAGAGGAGATGCAAAGCAGAACAAATGATTACTGGGTCTAAGTGATAGATTTTATTGAGGTAAAAATGCAAATCCAGAGAGAGTGCAAACACTCAGGAAAACACATTTAAGCTGCAATTATTTATAGTGCACAAACATAAAAAGTTTACTAGGCATTTCACTCTTAACTCTTTTAAAACAACATATTCACCATCTGAAGTCAGGTGAATGCTTCCAGGCGATGTCTGTGCTGGATTAGAGAAATAGGTGAGGGATTACATCTAAAGTGCACACTGTGAAAAGGCCTTGGTAAGTGGCCGGGCATTCTTTGGGACAGTGTTACTTAGTTTAAGCCATGTCTGCTAGGAAACACACTTTAATGGATGCTTTTGGACAGTTCCCTTAGCAGTGTGGATGACACTTTAAGCTCAGTTTGTGCTATGTCTGTACCAGTCTCTATCACACCCTATAGCCTGTCAGAATTGGGGAAAGTAAACTTGATTTTAAACCAGGATGTGTTTCAGGCACCAGGTACACATTACAGCTTTACTTGCATCTAGGATCTAGCTTTTTTCATCAAAGGTTTAGTGGGGTCCTTCTGGTGTATTAGAGCTTTATGACACCCTTTCAGACTTTTAGATAAATTACAGCACAGATACAATACAATTTTATAAGTGGGCACATCAGGTCTTATCCTGCCATGGCAGCCCACAGTAATTCTCAGTGATGGCCATGGAAATAACTTGCAGTGGGAAAAAATTGTTTTGTCATGTCAAATGATAGCAGAATTCTTAGCAACTTGGCATGTCCTCTCTAATTGTCCAAAGCTATCATAATTTATTTTACTGACATGAATAGTCAAATAACTTCAAAAGGTAAATTACAGTCATAATTAATGCTTCTTTTGTTTCAGTTTATTAATGTGCAGATAATAAAAACTTGTTCTATATTTTTAATAGTTACATAACTCTACATGGAGAATATGTCCAAAACTTGGAGAAAGTTAATAATAAACACGAAAAAGTCTGATAAATATATAGACTAATGAAAGTTTCAAAGAAAAATGTGGAGCCTTGAAGAAACAGAATTATCTGGTGATAAAGTTTGGTTTGCACTATATATGTTACCTTTGCTCTATGAATACATATGAAAAGCAATCAGAGGAAAGGCCAAACATCTGACTCATTCCTAGAAGAATATGTACCCCACTACTTCATTTGATATTTGACTAGATAGAACTGTCACCAGCTAGAATCTCTCCCATGGAAGACAATGACTCGTGGAGGTATCATTCACATTATTAGATTAATATTATTTTAAGGTTTGGAATAGTGAAGGATTCATACTCTTAAACTTTGCCAGAGAACTCTTTTTGCAGTTGCAGCAACAATGTAACTAGACCAAAATTCTTGCACTACGTAACTCTGGTGGTTTTATATATAGATACATATATATATGAATATGCATATATCCTCCCTCACAGTTAATGTGGTGGAAATTGTGTTTACTTTCCCCTCTTCTGAGAAATGAGAGACAACAATGTAGGCTTGGATGACTAAAGAAATACACTGATATGAAGGAGACATTCAGGTGAATCCAGGTATCTGTTCTGTTTTCTAAAAGCAAAAAAAACCAACAAATTTTCCCATGCTTATCTCCTGGCACATGTGGGCACAGTTATTTTTTTTTCATATGTTTTAATTACAGTAAAACATACATCCTGGAGATATAGTCATGGACAGGACCAGACAGAAGGACCAAGTCTGTAACTAACTGTCAAAAGTAAGCATGTCTTACTGATGAACCATCTTCAGAATTTGTGATGTTTCTATTTGGGATTTATAAAAAGAACAGAGTCATCTCAGTAACAGATAAGTAACTAAGAACAAAGCTTCTAGCAAGACAAATAAGGGCAAGAAAGAAAACAATACTGTCCAGCTCTTCACATAGCTTAATGTTTGTTCATTAAATATTGTTCCCTTTTTGTTTGTTCAGTCAGAAAAAAACATTATTGATGTACTTATGTCAGCTAAAATGGTCTAACAAATATATGATAATCTTAAAGGATCTTGCAACCTATAGGAATGAAAACAGTTGCTATTCATGGCCATAACATTTGCCTTTTTCCTTGGATCAAAATAAGATTCAAGGGTTATGCACAATGACTTTTTCATTGTTGCATTGATTATTTAATACTAATACTTCTCCTGAAAATTGGGCCATTTTTCAGACACTGTAGATTAATCTTCCAGCTCCACAATTAAAGACCTCGTGCTGATGAATGAGGTAGTAAATGCTGATTTACATTCAGCAGTTATGTGACTCAAAGATATGATATACAATATCTTTGCCTCCTTAGCTGAAACAGCAGACAGACTCTGAAATAAATTTTCTGCCAGGTTTCTTTGTTATCTTTCTCATTGAAAAACCTGTAATGTTTCAGATAGCAGGGAATTTGCTAATACTAGAAATAGTTTAGCTCTTCATTACCTGTAAGAAAAGCAAATGAAATGCTTTTTGATGACATCAAACTGATGGTTTTGAAGACAGATTATTTATTTTACTCAGAGGACTGTTACATCAGAGGCAGAACCTGGACCAGTTTTCTTTCCTGCTACAGCAAATCAGCCTTGGCCAGAAACAGCTATTCTGAAAAGGATGGAACATATTCATCTTCAGCTCTATTCAGTTCTGGATCTCACTATAGAAACTGCCAACAAACGCATTAATTAGAGTCTAATTCTGCAAATGCTGCTGCCATTGGAACAGAGGATTTAGAACATGACGAGTGTCGATCATTTGAAACAAAGTCGTGGAAATGTTCCAAGAACAGGCACACAAGATATGATAATGAGTGGATAAGGGCTTTCAGATTTCAGCTGTGACTTCTCCTTTTAGGGTAAGTCTCTTTACCATTTAGACTGAGATCTGCTGCTCTTTGAAAATCATCTGGCAGCTTCCAGGCTTGAATCAGAGTAGGCGGAGAATAGAAAGAAGAAGGATGAAGAGGAAACTCCTACATCCTTTAGATCATACTGGGGATTTACCCAAGCCTAGCTGTGAAGAGAGATAGGAATATGAGGCAGATGCCAGAACAAACTGCTGTTAGGGATTTTTTCCTTTTTTCCTCATCTGGGACCAAGACCTTCCAGTTCTAAACCTGTTTGATTAGAAGAAGGAAACTCTTGCCAAGCTTTGCTGATCCTGGAAAAACAGGCAGCAGAATTGGGGATAAAGGTGCAAGTCAATTTTTTACAACCAGCTCTGCTTTTAACAGCTGGTTCAAAGGCTCTGCAAATGCTTATACTGAGGAGAAAATTGCAAACCAAACCAGATGTCTGCTAATCTGAGCAACCCCATCTAGCTGAAGATTTCCCTGATCACTACAGATGGGTTGGACTCATTGGCCTTTAAAGGTCTCTTTCAACCTAATCCATTCTATGGTTATACAAATCTAGTGCATTAATTACTTTAAAATATGTGGTTTGTTTTTTAGCTCTATAGAATTTATACTATGACCTCTCACATACTTTCTATGTCAGATATGCAGCATTTATTTTTTGATAGCTATGTGATTCATCATCCAAGCCTACGGCCTTTATAAACTCCCAGATTAAATAAACGGCCATTCTTGAAAATATGAAAGAGTTAAAAATATGTTTACGGTTTATTAATTATGAATGGTAGAACACGTGGAAGCTCAAAGAGTTACAAGCATTTCTAATTAATTCCTCAGAGTTATAAAATGGCCATAAGAAAAAGAAGAGCTCCTAGTGAATGAACAGTAGGCTTTCACTTGGAAAAAAAAAATACAGTTGAAACTGACATATCACTCAGTGAAGTCAGAAACATGCTGTGTTAACACTAGGCCTTAGTATTTCCTGCTACAGGAAGGAAACACTGCCAAAGCAGTACACCTTCCCTTGTGCTTCACCAAAAAATTGAAGGAAATAGGGTTAGACATTATGATACCAACGTCCTATTCAGCTGATTAAAGTTCTTCTTCACTGAGGTTTAAGATCCTGTTGAATATCTCATCACTTGTCTGTAGTTAACATACAAAAGGTGCACTTTGACATAATTTTAGAAAGGATAAGTGAAACTGTCATATATGGTTTTGGTGTTTAAGTACGAACATATTACTCTAAAAATATTTTAAAGATCTGAAGGTCACTTGCTGACCCTTCAGGTCTAAGAATATGTTGCAGTTGGCCTCTGTCTCTTGACAATAAACTGATCAAGACTGTTTCAATCACAGAATCACAGAATCTGCCAATGCTGCTGAAGTTACAGATTTATCACAGGATTTTCCTTATCATTCCTGGGTTTTAGAGATTTATAACTCAATTAATCATCCTTTAATATTAATGCAGTAAATTTGCCATCATGTACGATGGGATTTAATTAGTAGATATTTTTTTCATTTGTGGAGGGGACAAGTCAGGTTATTTTTAATTTTCAGGAAACTGCTGCTTTTAGATTATAGGTCAACACAAACTTTTGCAGATGTTTAACAGTCAGCATTGTCCGTCATGCTGCTCTTTTATGTAAAAGGGATGAAAAAGAAATTTGCAGTTATTTTAGTTCTGCACAGTCTTGTGTACCTGCTAGAAAGCACTGACAAGCAAATAGATTTCCAACATAATTATTTTTCAAGAAATTCAGAGTTTATGTAAAGCTGTTGATGCTTAAAAGGGCCCTGGATTCAAGGTTTTGAAAAACAACCACTGCTCCCACTAAGATCATTAAGAGATTGGCATTTGGTACTTTAGAAAATCACGAACTTCAGTGTGGGGCTTTTGTGAGGTACAAGAGCTATGGGGATTTTTGAACAGTGCTGCTGTACTGGTTATATTTGATTCTTGTAGGGGTGAATTTTGTTCTCAGTATTTAGTAATTAGATCCTTACTGCTAGTATGCATATCAAAATATATTACAGATCAATGCACGGGGATGAATCTCACTCCCCACACATGATGAATCTTAACTACATTTTCCCTTGAGTGTTAGATCTCCCCATAGGAGAGCTGGGATCACTCATTCAGATTGGAGAAAGGAGCACTTTTCTGAATGGGCTGCATAGCAACAAAATCCTTATAGAACCAGTCAATAACGCTGCCACATACCAGCCTAATGAAACACAACTTTGTGTAAACAAGAACATATTTTAGCTATGTTATATTCAGTTGCAAGGAACACGGGTCATGAAGTTATTCTTTGCTTTGCATCTTCAAAGTAATTCAGAAACAAACTAATTAACCCTCTAAGTAATTAATACTAATTATTTAGTAGATGACAATTATGGCAGTCTATTGCTTTAAACTAATTAGTTGTAAATGTTTTTCATGATATACCATAATGTTCTATATGCAACTGTTATGGTCTGCTAGGTTATAATGTGCATCCTATGATGTTTATTCCAAAATGATCCACTGTGCGTTTATATGGCAGGTTACAACTTTTAACAGGTGATTGGAGGAAAGCACACACAGCTAAAGGACCAGGTTCGCACCACAGCTCATGTGCTGGGATGGCCACTACACTTATCCAGAGCAAAGAGTAAAGGATTTAGTCCTCCTTATACCACACATGGAAGCGGCAAGGACTTAAAAATGAGGGGTTTGAGCTTAGTGTGATGAGGCACACTCACAGCACAGCACAGCTCAGCATCAGTGCAATGGGGACCAGAAAATTACAACCGTATGCGCTGTTTACAAACACTGTGTATGGCAGAAATCAGCTTTAGGAGTTTAACACATATATCGATGTGAGCTTGCTTTCTTAAATTCAGGAAGGGCAACTGTTAGTCCATAAGCAAAGAAAGAGAGACTCACAAGCCAGTTATATGAACAGTCACGTCTGAGACTGAGAAGAAACCAGAACATCCTATGCTGCAAGAGGGTGGTCATTCTCTTGGGTGACTGGAGATACAGGCTACGATCCACTTTGGCAAAGGGGAATCTAAGTGGGTCTCCAACATGCAGTAGGAATGCTCCTATCCCTGTGCCTTCCAGGCATGCTTTTGGCAGCGCTTTTCCAACAGCTTCCATCAAATGTTTTCTATGGCTGCGGTGGGTACTGAAATGCCTGGTTTGTAAAACCCACCAAGGCTCAGGGCTAAGGAAAGCACCGAGCTGCTCAGGACTGCCAGGACTGAAGAACGCCCAAGCTCACGTGGGAGACACTGGCATCTGTTTGCCTTTGAATATTGTTCTGACAGTAAACAGCTTAGCAGCATTTGAACGGCAGTGCTACTTCAACAGCACTACAAAGCGAAGTTTTAACTTTAAAATATGTTTCAAGTAAGAAAAGCACTGTGTCAAAAATTACTTCATAGAGCTTTGTGTTTTGTTCTTCCCCCAGGGACTCCATAGCTTGCAAAACAGATGATTTTTCCAAATGTCATCTCTAGCATACAGAATCCCCAAGATCTGAAAGTCAGCCTGTCCTCACTGTACTTCTTGCACTAGTACAAATAGTAATTTTGCAGTCCAAATCTGAAGAAGCAATTTTTGACAGAACGAATTCAGCTCAGCTCTCTACAAAATCACTGATTTAGTACAAACTATAACAGAAAGTTGGATTCTTACTGCAAAATAATCATAAGAAGTCTCAGACCATCAGGCTACTTTTTTTTTTTCTTTTAACATACACACATTTTGAACACTTCGAACACAGACTTTCACCATTTAACTTAGTCCAACATAAAAGAAATGGCATGAAAATAATGTGAGGCAGAAGACAGAATTGTTGCTTACTATATTTATGTTTATGCACGAGTACAAAGGGTATTGATTCATGGAGTTCACAGTTAGGTGTTGCAATACTTCTCTTTCACACATTTACAGCCTTTTAAGTCTAGACAAACCCATTTTAGCTATGTACTCCAGCTACCTGTTTAACACTGGATGATTTTCATGCACTAATTCCAGCCTCACAGTTCAACATTTTGAACAAGGTATTTTTTTTAAGAAATACAACCTGTCTTGATTTTACTATTTCCTAGTGATGAAAAAAATATAGAACTCTCTGTAAACTGCTACTATTTTTAACTATCTTCACCATTTAAAAGACACAGAATAACATTCTCCAAATTCTTAAATTTTAGCTTTTTGTTTTTCCTGGACTTATCTGCCTGACTAAAAAGTGTTTTCTTACCGAATGTTGTGTTCAGATTACACCACTGTCTTTTAAGTCTTTATAAATAGAGTCCTTTATTAGTCCATCCATTCTTTTACCACATTGTGAGATGTTAGCATTTAAGTTAAAGAAAACTGGCATGATACCATCTTGATTCTAATCTTTGAAATGTCATTTTCTCAGTATGTATAGAAAAATCAATATTAAGGATCCAGAAAGCTCTTTTGCTAGCTGTTCTAAAACTCACTTGATAAAGGTTAGGTTTTAAGATGTTTAACTTATGTAGTTATTCTTGAAAGGGAAACCACATCAGAACTACTTAAAAATATTAATATATATCAATATATGTATAGTAATACATATCATCAGTAGCCATATTTAGGATTCGTACCATGGAGATTAGTTGGACTTTACAGCCACAGCTCCACCATAAGCTGAGTATAGATGTTCAAATGGCACATAGATATTGCCCAGAAACATCATTTTGGGGGATTCTGTATTATTTTATTGTTTTTCAAAAATGTCCTATATAATTCTTTTTAACATTTACCAGCAGGTCTGTAATACTCTACATTGCCGGGAGCTTTATCAGTGGACTTTGGGAGAGGAACATTTTCAGATAAAAGTCTAGATCACTCTAGTGGCTTTTAAGAGTAACTTACAGTTCTAGTCATATGATAAAACTAAACCAGAGGTAAGAAGTACCAACACGTGTCTTTCAGTAATTACTCGCTTAAGCTCACAAATGAGGGACACTTAGCTGTCCTGAGTACCCTTTGGCAATCTGGAAATTATCTTTTATCTTTGCCTGCCTACTTTACAACACAGTTCAATTAACTTAGTTTAAATGAAGTGTAAAGTCCAATTTGAATGCAGTTTCGGTGGGCTTTTGTAACCACTCAGTCAAAAATGTGAACCTTACTTATCCTCTAGATAAAGCCTACTGTTACATTGACTGTGTTGGCCTGAATATTTAGTTCTCCAATGAGCTGCTGCACCCCGAGGAGAAATTTGCATTCAAAGTATATCTGAAATTCCAGAGCAATGCTTCTAAGTATCCTTCTGGACTTTTTCAGATAATCTCCTCATTAGAAGAGTGTAGAGAATAGCCTGTGCATTTTAAATTTCTCTACTGAAGAAATACATCATAAAGAAATTTGGCTTTCCTCCAGATCGTGACTGATATTGGAACAAAGTGGTCATTAGCGTGATAAACAGGTGACAAAGCTTATAAGTGAAGAATTTTATTTTAAATGAAAAAAGAAAATAAAATTTTCCCAGATATAAGAAGACTTTGAGAGTAAATTATGCAGTTCATATTTTTGAGAAAAAAAGTCTACTGAATTTAATGCTGATGAATCCAGTTGGAAGATGCACATTTTTGACAATATTCATATATATTATATATATATATATATATATACACACACAAAAAAAACCCCACCCAAACTCGTTGTATTTTATACAGAACATTGTGTTTTCACACATGATTTGTTCTTGGTATTTTAAGGTTTCTCTTTGATTAGTTCACTTCTGTTGGATAGTCAGAGAGCAGTGGGAAGCCAAAAGAACATTTTCTCATCTAGCAGGAAAATTGAAACTGCCTTTTCAAAACAATCCTCTTTATAAAAAACCACATTTTATCTGTCACAAAAAGATTAAAGCAATTGTGTTAATTCTGCGTAATATATGGGAGAGTTTTTCAGGAAGAAATTTCTTCAGGAACAGGGAAATTTTGTCCTTGATTTTAAATCCCACACTATTTCTATCAAATAAACTTTTTCATTCCCTTGACAGTTCTAAAAGTAGTTTCTTCCTCTTCTTCCATGCACACATTCTATAATCCTGCTTCATCCTCTTGTGTGTCAAATGCTGAAGCCTCCTGCCTTTGCTACTTACTTTCCTTATTTAGTTCTAATTGCAGCTCTTCCATTCCCATCAAATCATCCTTTCACCTTGTCTGAGTATCTTCAAGGCTTTCTGACACTTCAGATACATCAGTATCAAGCCCCTCATATTTATCTAAAAAGTTATATGTGGACCTTGTGACTTAAATATTTTAGCTTTCATGTTTCACTGCCATCCTCCATATTCTTCAATTCCATAGCTCTTTCTCCCCCTTTCTGCCATTCTTGTTGCTAGTCTCCTCACACCTGAACTATCAACCTTTATCTAGGAAAAAAAAAAAAGACTTTGTTCTTCCAAGGTCCTCATCAAATGCACTTTTTTTAAACTTCTAGCACAGAAACTCCCTTAATAGATAGTGAGAAAATCTATCCCTGTAACTCACCATAAAAGACATAAAACAAACTTCATAATCTCTTTTCACTGGAAAGACGGTCTCCTTTTAAGACTCATATTCTCTTTTTTCCATGATCTGTTCCCACCGTGTTCTACTGCCATTCTCTATGCAATAAGTTCATAAATATGAGCCTAATATTCTTAAATATATGAGGTAAAAACACTTTTTTTACTACCTTAAAATTTCTCATTAAAATTAAGGGGGGTGGGGGGAAGACTGAACAAAAGACTAGAAATTGATCAGGATTATTTCAAGTTCCAAAATTCAAGCTCCTATCATATTGAGATATTAGATCTCTTCAAAATGAGCAAAAATAATTTCATAATAGAAAGTACAGAGAAACTAAACACAAGGTTTCTGTCCCATTACCTATAATAAAAACTTCACTTTTATCTTACAAAGAGGAAGAATACCCAAAACACAAGCTGAATTTTGAAAAAAAAATATTAACAATATCAACAGCAATGCTTTGTTTACATTTCACAAATGAAACTTGCATTCTTTTTATTCCAAGGGAAAGTTGCAATTCTTTAGAAACCTGAAAAAGATTTATTTTGACAGTGCAACAAAAAGAATGCTGACAACAAATGGTAACTGCTCAATATAGCTGCTGGTTTATAATATATATTAGTCACAACCACCTTACATCCAAATCCATGGATACCTCAGCTTAGCTTTCAGTTAAAAAAGAAGGAAAAAAATCCCCCAAAATCTTGTTTTCATTATGAAAGCTTCTACTTCCCATCCCTTCCCATCACCTTAAAATGTGAAGGAAAGGTCTTGTAGGTGCAGGCTATAAACACATAGGTTATATGTGTCTTTACCTGCAACAATGGATTTCTATGGTAACTCAATAATTGTGGTACAGATAGCCCACATTTCCAATATGCTGTAGCGTAGATTCTTCTGTGCAGTGGAAACACTGAATATTATAATAAGAAATCAATTGGAGAATTAAACAACTTTCAAGACTGTAATTAGATGGTTTCCTTACACACAGAGAGCTTTTTTCCCTAATCTAAACTGCCTTAATCAATCTGCTCCTTACAGTCTTTCAAAATCACACTTATCAAAACTCTGCCTCACTTCGAAAGCCTAGGCCAGTAAAACACAATGTATTTTTGTAAACTTGGCTCTATAGTGGCTGCTTTTCACCCTCTTTTTCCCCTGTGCAGAAACGCATTGCAAATCTCTGTCTCTCTTTGCCACCTAGCGGGAAGCCTGAGTTTACAATTGTCTTTCAGCAGTTTCCTTCACAAATATGATCGTGGCATCCGACATCAACATCAAACTGGAAAAGGATCTGTGGTGGAAGCGTGGCCAGTGTATGAAATATGGCCATGCTCTAAATAACAGGGAAAGATACACAAAGAAGGCTTGGAGGTATAGCGTTGCTGCTCCAAGGGTAAATGGAGATTTTGAAATATATCTCAGCATTTTTCAAACCCTTCCATAGTACATAGCATCAAAGTGTGATTTATTTCTGAATCAGAAAGCTAATTCCACCATAAGTATATGTTTGTCTGTAGGTTCCCATGTTCTGACTTTGTTGGAATATTGATAAGTCTGTCATACCTCAAGTTTATATTTTCATGCAATATGAATATGATATGAATAAAGATGAGAAAAAATATTAGAATTTGATCAAAATTTCTTGGACTTATCCGGGCAATTATGATGCTTGCTGATCTATACATTTAAAGAAAAAAAGAAACAAAAAACAACAACAACAACAACAACAACAAAAAACACACAAAAAAAATTCCACACATAGGAAAAAACCCCTAATTTATTACTTTCTATGCATCTTTTAATTAAAGTCTTTTTCAACTGTTCTAAACCAAACTAAGACACTATTAGAAGAGACTGACTTTGGGGATTAAAAAAAAATATTATTTGCAATTACTTCTTGAATCTGTAGTATATGAATAAACAGCAACTTTAAATATTTACAGAAAATCTACAGTATACGTAATTAATACCACTCATTTGCAAGCACCTACTGCCAAGTGATGAGTACTTAAGAGAGCCCGAATTAAATATTTTATATGTCTTTACTTTCTACTATTCAGAATAAATGTTAGAACCTTAGCTATTTGATACCAGATTTCTTAAATCAAGTCAAAAGAGTTTGGCATATTCTATAAGATGTACTCAAATGTGCTATGCTGTTGCTTGTACGTAACAGGTAAACAGGATAACACAGCTCTCACATCTGCTACCTAACTTGAAGCATCATGACATTTTTCAGGCTGTTGCACAGGCAGAAAATTACCCCTCATGTTCTCCTTCCACAGAACATATTTATTTAAAGATAAATATATTCTTCAAATTTCCATTTTGAATTAATGTCCTTCTGATGCTGCAGTTCCTCTAGAAGAGGAAATCAAGCAGTTATTCTTAATTCTTAAACTTTGATAGAGATGGAAATGGTGATTCATTACTTTCTTTGTCAGCTCTCAGGTTTGGTACTTTTCCAGTATTCCAGTGAAGTTAAAGGCAAGGGAAATCAAAGAAAGTCCTTAATCATGTTCCAGAATATCACAGTTATTCTCAGCTTGGCATTCATTGAAATAATGGAAGACACAACAAGAAAGAGGAAATGGGTCAAGGAAGACCCACATTTGATTTGGCTAAGCACTGCTTTGGTGAAAAAAACAAAAAATTAATTTGATTTATCTTTCATTTCCCCATTGTCAATTCAAGCCCACTACACAAGGCTAAGTGACTCTGAAAAAAAAAAAAGGAAAAGAAAACAAACAAGAAAAGGCCTAATACCTTTCAGTGTTTCTGCTGAGCTCAAGAAATATCTGTATTCTGCTGAATGCTACTAATTTTTGGAGACTTTCCATACACTGAATATTATTTCAAAAGCACTTTGACATTTGTATGAATTTCTCCTTCCCCAGCTTGTTTCCCTTCCTCAGGCAGATCTCCAGACTTAGATTAGAAATGCCATACAGTATAATAAGCAAATAGTTTTCTTGATCTCTGCAATATTGGCCTGTATCATTACTATGAGTTGTGGCACCTTCCAGTTTACACGGAGCGTATTCAAGAGGAGACAAGGGAAGTATATTGTTATTGTGATTTACAGTGCACTCTTCCAAATTATATCAGCTTGGGCTTGACAGCTAAACAGGATGCATACTGGGAGAAGGGATGGACTGGCATAACATGGCTAGGTAAGGCAAAATAGACTGAGACTACTTGTACACAATAAAGGCTCCTGCTATTGCCAACAATGTAAATGTAAATTAGTGGTATTATGAAACTCTCAGTAATTTACCTTCTTCCTTTTTTTGATGTTTCCCCTGTCAAGAAAACTCAGTTTTCATATAATATCTCACTAAATAATGTATCTATATCAATCACAATTTCCATCATACTTTTTAAAACTTTTTTTTTAAATGGCACTTTCTACAACACACACGAAACTTAATATGCAGCCCCTGGTGAAGAGGTTCCAGCTTCTTAGGATGATGTGGCAGTGCCTGCAGTTAGGCTAGGAGGAAGTACTCCACAGTTCCTTACAACTGTTGTGCAGCAGGCTAACCCTCAAAAGCTTCCTTGCTTAAGCACAGCATATTATTACATCTCCAATGGAAATAAAAATGTTAGTCTCAGCTTAACTTGTAATCTCTCTCAGCTTTGTTTCTATACTAGGCTTCCTGGATTGTGCCAACAGATGAATAATGCAATTAGGAGTAAAAAATAATTCTGTATGGAAGCAACATGAGTTATATACCTTATAAAAATTTCCCCAATACACAACTAACACTATAAATAAACAGAGTTCCTATACTAAATCATAAAGCACTATTTTCTTATGTTGGTTAATCTGGAGACCCTGAGTGCATAACAATGCAAGTACAATTCAGCACAGGTCAGACAGAAGCTTTATTAACTATGATCACAGTGTGAGAACATTCATACAGTATTTCCCCCTCTGCTCCCCTTTTCTCTCCCAGGTGACTGCAGAGATCCAATCTCTTCAGACAAGGAAAAATAATCATGGCAGTGTTAACAAAGCCAGGTATCCAGTCCTGTGAGGGACTAGCTTCTTGAGTAGCTTGCTAATTTTCAAGGACTCAAACATGGCAATATGGAGAGATGGTCCTTGATGGAGCCTGAAGAGTGGAGGTGGAAACAGTCACAGACTGTTAGTTTTTAGTCAGAATGTTCTTTTAATAAAGATCACTTATTAGCTGCATCTCTCAATCTTAAATATGAATGATTTTACCATTATGCTTATAAAGTCTCCACTTACATTTTCCTTTCTATCCATACTGACCACTACATTTGAAGGTAACATTATCAACTGCAACTGTTAGCCATCAGAAGGATGGGGCAGGCATGGGGGGGGGGCAATTTTGATAATGAGTCTAATAGAAAGAGAAACAGTCAATGCAACGCAGGAGGGCAATAAAATATGGATTGGCTTAAACTGGCTTTAAGCACGGGCAGACTGATCATTTCTGCACGAGAAGTGGAAGGTAATGAGCCTGTGTGGGGAAAAAAAAAGACAAAGAAAAAAAAACAAAACACACAAAAAAAACCCCAAAACAAACACACACAAACCAGACAGGAATTTTATTCTTAAAGGACATATGTTGCAAATGTTTGAGGAGCAGCAGTATCTAGCATGGTGGTGGGTAAAACTAAATACTCTTGGCACTGTGCTTGAGACTGCTAAAAAGGAAACTGGAAGAATGGAAGACCAAATCTCAGCAAATACTGGAATAAATTCAACTCTGGTGTGAGCAGGTGAAGCTTCCACACAGAATAGCTTTCTGGTACAATATGACATACTTTGGTTAAATATAGACCAACAAGACCTAGGCCAAACTCAGAACATGTGAGACTCTGTAAGGTCACAAGTGTCTATATGCTATTTTCTCTGGTTTACTCATGATTCATGAACATTTCATGAGAAATTCTTGGCCTAGATTGATAATTCACAGATCACACAATTTACGCATAGGCTTCCATTCCCTGAGCAGAACATAATTTTTAGAGTACTTAGAGAAATCTTTTGATTTACTCTGTGTCATTCCAAAATTGTTTCCATGACTATTGACACTGCTGGGCTTGCTCGCTATAATATTTAATAAAAGCAATTAAAACAACAACAAAAACAAGAGGACAGACGTTTTTGGTTTTTACATAGAGACCTTTTCTCTTCCCTATCATAAATTCTGCAAGGTATGAAGAAGGAATAGGTGGTTTAAGGAAGCACAAGGTTTATCCTTTCTTTCATTTTCTTCTCCAGCACTTGAGAAAACTCCATTGTCATGTAGATTGGTTTTTTGTTTTGTTTGGAGGTTTTTTTGGTTTGGTTTTGGTTTTGTTTTTTTGTTGTTTTTTTTATGTTGGAAGTGACATTCTAGATCTAAGTCAGACACTCTCCATCTGATTTATCTGCCCTACATCTACTGACATGATTTCTCCTTGGTTGCAGCTAGACGTCCATAAGCGTCAAAAGGCTACAACTGTTTGAAGCACAAAAAAGGCTTCTGTTGCTTCTTTCATCACTACTGGGTAGCGATTTGGGCCATACTCTTTAAAATATTCAGCTTCAGTTTCTCTTTTGGCTTCTGAGAGGTGTCAGGAAGAAAAGGGAAAATGGATTTCTAATAACCAGCAAGGCAGCAGAACTGCCATGGATAAAACAAACACACTTCTTTATTTCTGAGGTACTATCTCTATACAGTATCAGAGAGCCACCATAAATAAAGGTAACATTAGAGCTTCCCAAAAGGATCACTGCATTTTACCAACTTCAATATTTTATATCTTATCTTTGTGTTCATATTTCTTTTCACTGATATGAGCACATTGCCAAAAGTAATTAGATTTTTATCTACCACTAGCTCCATATAATGCTCCTATTTAATTTAATGGAGGCTATGGTCATTAAAGATATACAGAACTCTCTTATTCTTCTTCTGAATTTTCCTTAGTTTGAGGTGTTGTTAATATCTGAGCACAAAGACTTTAAACTGAGAAGAAAATGTAAAAAATAATTAATTACAAGTTCTCATTGCTGATTGTTTCCAGGCCTTGTAATTTTGTTTAATTTCATTCTGCTTTATGTAAAAAGCTCCTGTTCTGGACTATTTGTGAATATTGGTATAAAGTAACATCAAAGAAACAGTTTAGATTTTCTTTTGATATAAGATTTCCTACACTTTAAGTAATAAAAATATTACATGTTGGCACAATGCATCATACTTTGGAGCACTCTGAGTGTCTCACAGCAATAAAAGGTATTGTATATTTTCTCATGAGGAATGGCATGCACGAAGTTGATAATGTAATAGCATTTACTGAGCCCAGAAATAAATCCCAATACATAACCTCTCAAGACAAAGTAGTATCCTTTTCATGTGTCCCTATACTGAATAAAACATACTATAATTTCAATAATTAATATATACAAAAGACAAACCCTTTTTAAGACATTTTCCCTATTATTTAAAAAGATTAGAAAAGTCAAAAATTCAAAAATATGAGACTGATAAAATCAGGATCAATGTCTATGCTCTGTGATTCTCTATATTAAAAATGATAAGGCAAACAATATATTTTTAAAAAAGTTTTACACAACAAACACAATATGACAATTCCTATTAGGAACTGTGGACACTGGGAATGTTCCTCTGAAATACTGTGGATAGTACACTTAGCTATTTTGATTTTTTCAGAGGTAACAAATAGAAATACATTGTAATAAAAAAAACCCTCAGTTTAACCTTCAATACAGTAATTATAACTTTGACTAGAATTACCTAGCTGAAAAAATATTTTAATTCTGTCACTTATACACACAATGTTTTTTAATTGATCAAAAATAATTAAATATTGTCAAGAGAACTAACACAGGTAACTCATCTCTGTGGGTAAATTAGCACTACAGACTTTCAGCTGACAAGACTTTTTCGTATCTGATCTGTATTTTGGGCACACGTTTAATCCAAACTGCTTTTTATACATGAGTAGTATTCTGTTCACCTCAACAAACCACACTAGAGACTTAAAGAGTTACCCATTCAGCATATTTCACGTTGTCCCTGTTAGACTCATTTTTTACATCTAGACAGCTTTATCTAAAATTAACACAAGGGTATTCTGTAATTCACCCACATATTTTATCAGATTATTTAAGTAATGAAAAGTTTTTCACTGCTATTTCTCAGTCTTAACCTAATTTACATGTACTGTAATGAACAAGGTAGTTTTCTCAGTAACTTTGTTTTATTGTTAACATTAGCTATATTTTCACTCATTATCAAATATAGTTCCCTAAGTTCTCTTTTCTATCCCCTTGCAGCTTCCTTATTTCCCCCCATTTTCATTCCTTATGTTGCTTCTACTTAGTATGCCCTTTTTTCCCCCCAGCCTTATGGCAATTCGGAGCCACAATTCAGTTTTATCCATCTGCCATGACTGTGCAAATTGCAACTATACAGGAAAATTGAGATCTGATATTTGTTTATATGTTCTTGAATGGAATTACTTGCAAATTCTAGTTGAGAGGTTCACTGTCTTTTCTTTTTTTTTAATATACATACAGCACCACATTTGTGTTCATTGATTAGTTGGTACAGTACGTACACATACCATAAATATCTATTCAAAATAACCCTGGGGTAGCCATAATCTTTGTCTGATAAAGAAGGTTGCAGGTTTACTTTGAGGTGAAAGATGCATTAAACTAGATTTATCACTTATTTAAACTATGGTAATCCGGTAAATGTGTGATGCAATCATTTGTTACTATCAATAAAAAATACAGAATTCTACTCACATGATTTGTGAAGATAGAATGATGGTGCTTAAAGCTAAAGTATTTTGCTAAACCAAATTCTTTTTTGTAGGAAGCATTTTTGTCTCATAGTGTTTAGACTCATGTCTTCAAAATGCACCCCTCATGCCTTGGGTGCAATCTGGAGTGCTTTTGCACCTTTTATCAAGAGCTGGCACAAACAGATCCACTTTAAGACACTGAAAACTACCAGTGTCTGGTACTTACCAAACCTCAAGGTCCCTAGTGTTGAATATTGTACATCTCCATAACCCAATAAAGGACTGTATGCCAAAAAATACATCAACCTGTTAAATGTCCCCATTCACTGCTCTTTCATTCTCACTGCAGTGTGGTTTTGGACTGCATTAATTGTTCCTTCTTATGGGTGGAAAAAAAAGGTGTACTCCAAGACACCCAGCAAGACCAAACTGCCTAGATGCCTTCCTTCCACAGGAACTGGAATTAGATTAAATTAGATTAAATCATGAGATTGAAGTAAAACCTCTGGAAATTCACAAGGCACGGACATTAGCTCTCCCAGTCTGCAGACTGCTCTGGTTGCTGACCTAGACATAGCCACAATAAGGAACAGTAAATTGAGATACTCTTAATATCTTCAAAAATCTGTTAATCCTAGAAATGTCTTGTTAGGTACCCAGCAACAGAAGATGTTAATTTTGTCTTAGGTAACTTAATTTAAATGTCTGCACACAAGCTGAACTGATCTGTACAGTCACCATTCCCAGAACAGAACTCTAACCATTCAGTAACATCTCACTTTTCATATAAAGATAGCAAAAATTGCTAATGACAAAAATATATCTGTTCTTTGACACTTTTATCAACAAAGAAAAATCACTACTATAAATGAAAGAGCAATGAAAGCAAGTTGTGTTTCCTGAAGTAAAGCAAGATAGGTATGTCGTAGTGAAAGAAGCAACAAAGTCAGTGTACCAGCCCTTAGCCAAAGCTTTGTTTTTGAGTTACAGAACCTTCTCTAGGTAGAAGACATAATTCAAGATAATTAAAAACTATGCAGTTTCTTCCCTCAAATTAATTTTAATCAAGATAAAGACTGATGCAGTAGAAGAATTGACTATATATATGTAATAATTATATTTTTAATACTTTATTAAGTAGGAGGCATTCAATCCAATAATTAATGTATTGTCACTGACAATTGGGAAGCACATGTCTTAATCCAAACAGAGTAATTTACATATGAAGAAATACTGGATTATCATTTCCACAGACATTTTGATGCTGACTTACAGGACTGTTTCCTAAATTCAATGATGTATGGGACGAAACTAATATTTGAAACTGAAAATGAGCATATTTCATCATAATGTGTTACAGATACTCTCTTTGACAGAGACATTATTGGTAATGGCCTCAAGCCAATATCTGGCTGTTATATTATTTGTACAAGGCTGCACTTGAAAATCAGGAACAACAGCTGAAGTGCATTATATTGTTCTGCTCGATCACTATGGTTCCTTCTCTGACACTGGAGTTGAGCTATGGATGCTCAGTATGTTTACCAGAAAAATTCACAAGGTCTATACAACAACTTAAATACCAGTGGTGCACCAGTCCTTTACACAGGAGTGATTTTCACCATAAGTAATGACCCTTTTGGAGCAAGATTTTCAACTCTAATTAGAAAACATTTTTGTTACTCTTCGAGTAGAAAGATTCCTCCTGTCTCAGTGGTGCATCCTTTCCTCTACCTAGGACTGCAATGGCTCTGAAACACATATGCCTGCCTTCAGTCACAATTTAGAGATGGATGGGGTTATAATCCATACCAAATTTTAAGGTCCTCACTCAAAGAAATTAAAGTAGTGTATAATTTGCAGGGGAAATATTTTAGGGTTTTTTGTTGGTTTTTTTTTTTTTTTAACCAGGCAGGATTCACTGTAAATTGTGGACATTTTTATGAGGCTGGCTGATTTCTGAGCATATTTTCTGTGCTTCAACAAAGTCTTTCTCCCCATATTACACTAATTGTCTCCCATTTCAAATCTATTGGCAAGAATAAGGGGATATTTTAAGAAATTTTAGGCTTTATACAACTCCATGATGAAACAAGATTAGTTTTTTATTCACACACTCTACATGAATTCTGTATAAGTCTCTCCTAGCAAAGCCACAATACCCTATTCCAGTCATCTCATCCTCTCCCTGTACCATCAGCTCACCAAGTGCAGCACATGTAGTAGAGCAGCTAATTATACTAGAAATTAAAATTAGTAATGTATCCTTTGGTACTAGCATTATCTCCAGGTTTTATACTTGTCTCAGCTTGTTTGGAGCTGGAATCTGGGCTCTCTATGAATAATGAGTATGACAGGAGCATCATATGCTACAAAGTTGTTTTGTTTGTACTTGACCCTTGACTTCCAGCAACCAAGAGCTAAGTTTAGCCTTTATCTCTCCATTGCTTTTGTTCTGTGTAGTTTAATATATTAATTATCCTAAGGGGAAATTTTAAAAAATCAATATTCATGTATAAGAGGCAGATGAAATTCAATGAATGCTTTTGGTTTTGAACACTTTCCATTTAAGTTATCTTTTAAATATGCCTTTCAAACAGTCCAGTGCTACAAGATGGAAACTGAGATGTTGACTGAGAGAGTAGAGAGTGGGGTGAACAGAATCAGCCTAAAGAATGTACTGTTCTCATGGAGAAAAGGGGAAGGAAAAAAAAAAAGACAAAAAAAGACACAAAATTACTCTATTAAAATGTAGAAAGCTACAAGATTTCACTCTATAAAATAAGGAGAGATTGTTGCCATGGTACCAGCAAATTTTCTCCTTCACTTATATGCACATACATGAACCTTTCCTGACAGAATTATAAATGTGCAAGGTAAAATATTTTCTATTACACTTTTTCACACTATTTTAAATAGATATTTGCATTATATTTAGATGAAATCATACAGATAATCATCCCTGGCATATTTCTTCTAAAGCAAAGCAACACTGTATTGATACTGAGATGCACATCCATAGAAGGCATTAGGTAACTCAAGGCACATAAAAGGGTATATATTGACTTCTGAGTTATCCTCCAGCAAAGATGGATATTTCAGGAACAGGAAGCTCAACCTGTACAAAGTCATGTTCAAGAAATATGTAACTGGCTTGAAGTTTTTACCTAGGATGTCTGAATTACTTGGGAGTCATGTTCCTGGGGCTCTGTTCCTCATGTTGCTATTATTATCCTGTGGCCTAAAATAGTATCCTCTTATGTTCCAGTCTTCTTGTCTTTATAACACATATGACATTTTGTGCCAATTTCCCCAAGTACTCTGAGCACTTAACAGGAAAACTTTTATTCACTATTTCTGAGCCACACTAACAGATAGCTACTCAGTAGCCTGATGTGAAAAGGCACATTTAAATAGATAGGTGTCCATTTCATGAACAAAGATCTCACATTAGACCTTAATGCCAGCACAAGCATTGACTTTATATGATATTATACCATCTTGCACATCTGATTGGTCCCTGCAGATACAGTAAATTTAATGAGACATTTTGAAGACAAGAGGGACCACCTACCAGCACTCAAATAATCTAAGTTCCTGTATAACACATGATATATAACTGTCCCTTATGGTAATTTCCAGATCAAGAAAAAAATTTATATTTTCAAAAAGATCACTGATTCACTGAAGATTGCAAATCATTAGAAAAATGTCTTTTTTTTTTTTTTTATTTACTAAGGCCTTACAATAGCTTTAAGTTTATAAACTCATAAATATGAGCAAAATTTCTACCTGAGTTTTGTCTGACATCAACTTCTAGCCATTAGATTATGCTGCACATGTAATCAGCTGAAGTAATTCCCCAAGTCATACACAGATGTAACCAAGACATCTTTTAGCTCTCTTTTGACAGATTGTGCTTTTTTAGGTTTCACCAAAGCAACTTCTGCACCCTTCTGGGTAACAGCTGAACATAAGAGCCCAAAAGTAATTTCATTAATGTCATACACATATCTTATATGATTTCCTAATTCACAAAGTTCCTTCATCATACACCCTCTCAACATGGGTGTTCTCATACCCAGAGCCTTACACAGGTTGATTACCCAGTACGAACTGAAAGTCTGTACCAGAGGCAGTACTGTCTTGAGCACAGTCCCTCAGTCAGACAATCTGACCTATATTTGCAGTTCCTAGATGCATAATATTCCATTTGGTTATGCTGAAGTTAAAGCTGGATATATTTGAAGAGTAAAGCAAGCTATCACAGTATCACAGAGTATTAGGGGTTGAACGGGACCTTGAAGATCTTAGAGTTCAACCCCTCCACCAGTCAGGATCATAATCTAAGTATAATCTAACACAGGTCACAGAGGAACACATCCAGGCGGGTCTTGAAAATCTCCAGAGAAGGAGACTCCACAACCCCCCTGGCAAGCCCATTCCAGTGCTCTGTGACCCTTACTCATGTTAAGGCAGAGCCTCTTGTGTTCTAGCTTGTAACCATTCCCCCTTGTCCTGTCACAGGGCACAAGGGAGAATAGGCTGTCACTTTCCTCTTGACACTTAGCCCTCATATATTTATAAACATTTATCAAGTCCCCTCTCAATCTTCACCAGACTAAAGAGCCCCAGGTGTCTCAGCCTTTCCTCAAAGGCATGTGTTCCAGTCCCTTCATCATCCTTGTAGCCCTCCGATGGACTCTCTCGAGCAAATCCCTGTCTCTCTTGAACTGGGGAGCTGAGAGCTGGCCATAATACTCCGGGTGAAGTCTCAAGCTATGCACACTGTGCTTGTCTCCTAGTGGACAGAATTTGAAACTTTACATTCTTTCTGAAAGATCTGTAGTCTGTAAAGGAGAGGCTTCATCCTCCAGTACTTTCTCTCTTCACACCCGTATGAGGCTCTTAGAAAATGTAATAAAAGGGAAGAAAGATTGCAACTTGAGAGTCACATATTTAACCCTTCATTCTGTCAGTTATCTATCCATACTCCAGCATTTCATCTCCTCGGGGCTAAAGCCACCCACGCTGGATGGATGAGCCCTGCTGCACAGAGATCTAGAACACGTTCACTGCAGCACCCATCACTCTTCCTTCTTTAGCAGTAAGCAAGCAACAGTGAAGACTGATGCAGGACCGTGCTTTGCTGCTTTCTTCCTAACATGCCACATGCCACAGACTGACAAGAAAGATTATAAATAGAACAGAGCTTCTTTCTTATTACAGAGATTTTAATGAGAATGATAAATGGGTTCAAATAAAACCATTCAGGCTCCCGTGATAAGACCACTATCTCTTCCAGTGCTGTATCTAACCCAATTTCATGATGTCATTATCTTCCCTGAAATGTAATGGAATTTATGGCAATTTAAAGGATCAATCTTAGTATATTTTCTATATGCTGTGATTTCTCTGGCACAGGAAAACTCCTCACACTTGATCATCATTATGACTGTATTTCCAGGTATTTCTGCTCACAAATGATAAAATAGCTAGCTGCAGATTAACACATACATTGATCTGTGCATGCATAAGACACTTGCCTCTTGGTTGTTGTTTACTCTTAAAAGATCAGACATCTTCTGTTATGACTTGTACTGAGATGAATAATGTAATTAAACAGCACCCAGAAGAGAGAGGAATAAAAGAAGTCTGAAGAACAAACTCATTTGTTTTTCAGATTAAAAAAAAAAAAAAAAAAAAGGCTGACAAACTTCAAGAAGGCTGCCAAAGACTACCTTGGAAAGAGTGTAACAATCATCAACACAAAAGTTACCATTTAAAAATAGATAAAATCCTGCAACTTCATAATGAAAATTTTTCTATTGCAAGGTTAGAGAGAACTCAAGTTCAATACTTAGATTATCAGCAGAGAGAAGGCAAAAGTGAAGGTGAAAGAACAGCAAGCTGGAACTTCAGTGATGACAAAGGCAAGACAAGAATTTTTGCCACAATAAATCATTCCCCTTCATCATTCTACTATCTGTGTTCCTTTAAGTTTTTCCTGGTCCCATGTAAGAAAAAAGAGGAAGAGCAGATCTGCAAGACTGTGTTGTCACTTTCTAACAATCAGAGTACTCATACAGCTTTGTGAATTCTTGAGATTACCAACTGTTTTGATAGATCTGATGTTATCCCTCATAGTTCCTTGCACAAACAAATGTTTATCTGAGAACAGAGTCTGAAAAGTCACAAAATACATATTAATTTAACAGCTTTTTGTTTGGAGCCTGGTTTATGATTCCTTCTGAAAGAGGTGGAATATGCAACACTACTGCCAGAATGCTGTTTCACTGCGGGCTTTGTATAATATCCTTGCAGGCGTGGTAAATACCAGAAGCTGTTCCAAAAGTAAACAGAGCCTTACAGATTTTCATTGAAACTAGTAATGAATAAATGCCATTAACAGAATAATATGAGTATCTCATCTAGTATGTTCCATGTCATTGCTGAGCCATAGCAAAAGAAACAGAATGTCTCTTTTTACCTCTTCTCCTCTCTTCCTGTGCCTGATTTTCAGGCTTACACTTTCCTGCTGAAAATCTAGCTGCCTGAAGGTGATGGCAAGTTTGTTGTTTCTTCTTGTATACACAGAAGACTGGAAGAGAAATGAGACCTTTCTAGACATAACATCTCACCTGCTGCTGTCCAGAGACAGATTCGAGACACCACTGACCCTTTAGTTCTGTGTTCCTGCAGCTTTCAAACCTTAACAGTTGGGTCTTATGGGCTAGTAAAGTTTTCCAACAATACAGCCACTCTGTATTTAATCCTTGATATGCTTTTTGGCATAGTAAATTTTGTTCTCCTTCCCACTTATTCCTGTTAGGTCTGCCAGCCTCATTAGCCAACATGCAGAGAAAGATCTACTGCACACATCCATTTTCTCTGACCTTGTGGGCGAAATACTAGTTGAGTTTTTATGGAAGCATAAGCCTGAATGTTTATTGCAATATTTACCCAGCCCTTTGTTCTCTGCAGAATGAACAAGTGTGTATTGTGCATTGATGTTTGGATGAGATCCCCCCCTGCTGACTTATCAAAAGATAAAAAAATAGAATAAACAACATTAACAAGAACATTGTGATTTGAGCCCCCATTAAGCACCAGGTTTTCAAAAGAGCTCCCTTTAAGTAAAAAATGTCACAGCCTTTTTTATTAGGGATGAAATTATGGAATGAAAATGTCTCCTCTTTGTGCTCCAGGAAGGCCCTCAACTATCTCTTCATTGCAGATATGTCTAATATTCCTGCATGTATCGCATCCACGCCTGACAGAGCTTCAGGATGCAAAGTGCTATATAAACGTAAGCTGCTATTAATTACGACACTCGAAGGAACATTCAGATAGCTTAGTTTTTCAAACCAAACCTATATTAACGTTGATATGTTCTAAATTTCTTTTTCTCCACACCTTTTAATTTGCCACCCTGCCAACAAAGAAATAAATATTCACTATTCCAACACACCTCTAAACATAGATATATATTCTCCCTGCTGATTCAACTGCAACAATTGACTAATATATATTATTCATAGAGTGCAGCTGAGGTAAAGACACAAATGAAAATGAGAAGAAATTAATTTGGTTTACAGCTACATATATTTATATACATTTTGCAATAAGGGAGCAAGAGTACTGAGCAGAGAAATCAAAAGTGAGCCTGATGAAGACAGATTTTCTTCAGATTTCCAAGAGATTTTTGTTAAATATAGCAATTTAAAGGGTGGCAGAAGATAAGGATTATAATCAAATTTGTTCTTCTGGAACATCTACAATCCAGTGTTCTCAAATCATTAAAAAATAAAATCTTACATGGCATAACATAAGCTTACTAAGGAATTAAAAGGTATTTTTACCCATCACCGGGATGACTACCTGGTGTTTAACAAGCAGCTAAACATGATAAATAAATATTTATTGACAACCGAATAAAAAAAGAAAACTGAGAAGTCAATATTCAGACAAGATAGTCAAGAAGTCATTAATATGATTGAGCCAGCCAAGACAGTAGCTCTAATACCCCTAGTTCTTCAGTAAATTACAAGGACTATAACCCAAAAGTAGCATCAGGATTTCTGAATGCAGGAGGCTATACAATAGTTTTGTTTCTGTGATTTTTCTGTTAATATTTAATGATTGTGGCTCCAAGATGTTTTTTGATGCATACATTTGATACATTCATGATTACATAGCAGTAACCTCATCAGTTGATGGGCTGCATCTCTCTTCAGCATTGCAAGTTCTTGTCTTTGCATGCAGCTCTTAGCACTTGAGATTAGCATGCTGGAATATATTCAGTATTGGACTAGTCTGTAAACACTTTATAGATAAATCTGAAGAAATCAATTTGTTAACTTGAGCATCTTGCTAGAACCATGTGACTGCTCTAAACTTTTCTGTGACCTACAGTCATACCAAGATGTACACCTTCCAAGCCAAATTTCCATTTGCTAGTAAACCTGCTCAGTCTGGACCTTTCATGTCACAAAGAGCAGGCTGCTGGCAGGATGATTTCTACAAGGTCTTATTCCATTTTTTCATCTGGCCAAGAACAAATTATATTGGGTTAGAAAGCTTTCTGAGTGAATAGTCACTCTTTCACAAAAGGCAATTCTTTGTATGGTTAAATGATTGATTCCATTAATGCTTCATAGATTTAAACTGCATTGTTGCTGTGCGTCACAATACTAGGAACCCAGGTTGATGTGATCATTTTTTACTTATAGAGAGGATCCACTTGTCCTCTAAGAAACTGTTTCACCCAATGTTCATCTCAGAGAGGTAAGAAAGAGAGGAGAAAAACCTATTGAATTCACAGTCACTATCCAGCCACTGGTAGTTCCTGCTGTCATCACACTGAACAAGGAAGCAATCTGATTTTCTCATGTAGAAAGATATGAGACCTCCAAAAGAAGGCACTATGGTTGAAATCCCTGTAGACTACAATGCTTCCACTTCAAACGCAGGGCAAATGTGCCCTCAATAGAAAACCCCCTTGATTTATATGTCTGTGTTAAAGGACACACAAATATCCCTATAGGATATTGGGATTCTCTACCACTGATCCTTGATGAAATAAAATAGTAAGGATTGTGTTACAGCAATCCAAGGTTGTGCTTTCATGAAGTGGGTATGAAGGCAAAATGCTCTTACAACAGAAAGCACACAGAGATACACTGAAGAACTTCTCAGAAAGCACTGGCTTGGAGAGTACTAGGGGTCTGCAGAAGTTAGAAAGTGACATATATTTCCTTTTGTGTTGCTACCTTCAGGAAAATACACCCTAAAATCAACAATTCCATGAACATCTCACTTCCATCTCAGAGTGTCAATTTGTGTGGGAACAGGAGACCATTCAGACTTGGAGCAACTGTGATCCACATTACTGACAGTACAAATACTCAAAAATCTGTACCTGGGCAGGATCAGTGAGAACACTGGGCTTCCCCAGCACAGAGAAAAGAACTAGAGGTGAGTAGGCAGATTGAGCACCTCTAGACTTCTTGAAGAGTTACTGTGCATTTAAAATGGAAGAGATGACCATTCCTCATTTACACCTCTTTTTGGCAAGGCCTGCAAGGCTTCCTTCCTGATACGTATCCAGATAACACAAGAGCAAAGAATGGAAAAGCATTTAATATCTCACACCAGCTCAGTGGAAATGCATTCTCTTCCTTGGTGTGGCCACTACAGTAACTTAACTGTTCTCTCTGTTATTTTTCAGCAATACCTTACAAATTACACTTTGGCTTTGTACTGATAGATATTTCACTTGAACAATGTTTAGAATTGCAGCTCTGAAGCTAAATGCTGATGGTTCCATTCAGGTCCTACTTTAGGACCAAACCCTGTCCAGCAGTCACACCTGCCTCACTGTTATGTACTCCCAAGTCATGCTTGCCCCTGGCAGTACCTGCCTGTTCATCAAGCATCAGAATTGCAGGGCACACAGAAAAATAATAATAATAATAATTAAAAACAAACATTTAGAATTCCATCCCTCGGGTTTTACCAAATGCCTAATCTAAGGTTTTTTTTAATTTCAGTCCTCTAATATTTTCCAAATGAACCTGAAGCAAATGAAAAATGGATATTACTTACTGGCCTCCAAATTATTTTACCTTAAATTAATACAAGATGCAGAGACAAGATTGACTCATAATTATTTCTTAATGGCATGAAAAAGGGTAGATTTCTCTAAGTACAAACCAAAGTTCAGAAAATTCCTTCCCTGAACACTTCTATTAAGAATAAATTATTTATATTCAGGTGTGTGGCAAAAGAAAGAATTTATTACTATTGTCAATTGTCACTCATCCAGAACTACTTATGAGGACAATTCATCTTTCAGCCCAAACTAGTAGAAATTTTAATTCACTGGGTAGCAGTCTATGATTTTACATCTAGAGAACACATTTCATTTCTTCCTTTTCAGTCAATATTGATAAAGTGCAAAAATTGCCTTGTTATCTGTGCTAATCTGCTCTCACACAAAATTACAAATTAGACATCTACAACCTTCTCTAGATAAAAAGCTTCTGCAAGTCAGGATGTTGTCTGTCCCTCTCAAAACTCAGAGAGCCTGGTGTTCTGGTTCAATCTAAATACCATGGATGATTCAGATTCTGTTCTGATTAGAGCTGTGGATTGGTAGCTGCAGATAAGAACTAAAATGGAGTTTTACTATGTGCATAGTTTGGGTGGATACCGCTGAGCTGGGTAACTTAGCAATAATTTCAAAAAGTGAGAAAGAAGCACTTGCAGACCACAACTCTATAAACAGTTTTGTACTGCAATTGTTCAGCAAGTCTTGTCTAAAGCTAAACTACTCCACCCAAACATCTGAAGTGGTGACTTTTTTTTGTTCTGCTGGCAACTGCTGCATTAAAGGGTATACATTTCATCATACCAGCATTCCCTGCTTTAATTTGCACAGGATTAGTTTGTTTTTTTCTTCTTAAACTCTCTAAGATTTTATGGGGCTTTAATGAGTAACTAAAAAGGATCCAGACTTGGTAAGCCTCTGACAGATGTTCTTTAATAACACCATCATTCTTGGTCTTTGCAGAGACAAGACAATAGGGATTATATTTTGTGGTGTGGTATGCAATCTTTATTAGAATTTAACTCTTGCCGTAGCTTGCCTTCCACAGGTACTATGTTGATGGCTGCAATTCCAACTTAATTGTTACTGTTTCTATTTTTTAATTTTACAAGCACAGCCACACGGTGCATATCCAGCATATCACCTCTGCTTACTTTTTAAGGACATAACAAGGTTTACTAAACAGTGTCACCCAGTGGGTTTTTATTGCTGCATACATTCTAGCAACATAAATACCCTTCCTTTATACATACCAAGTATTTTCCTCTCTTCTTCCTCTATACTATCATACTGTTGTCTGTTCAAAAATAGGAATAATTTCCTTTTCTCATAGCACAAAAATCACATTCACTTGCATCTCACAAAAACATCTGGAAGTTTGAAGAGGAAGTATGGTAAACACACAGAATAAGAGAAACATCAGAAAGCCAAGGTGGCAAAGATTATCTCCAACTCCAGTGTTTTTACTAGAACCCTGAATTTCTTCTGACAAGGAAAAAGAAAATGGTTTTGAAATTGTTTTAAGAAAACTAAGACAGTGTAAATGTCCATTGTTGAGCACTTAGACATTCTGCGCACACTTAGAGAACTTCATGTAAATCATACAACCCTCTACATGAGACAGAAAATTTATTATTGAGATTTAGCCAAAAGGTACAATTCAGATATTAAGATATTAGCAGCAGCTCTCTAGATGCTGACTGTATCAGTGCCTACAACTAACAGCATAACGGAATATTACCGTGTCACATATCTTAGCAGTAGAGTAAGGATACCTACTAAAAAACATTCTGTAATGCTATTACCTTCAGCATCCCAACTTGCTTGCCTGTTTCCTCAGATTGCTTGGGAACAGTGTGGGAAAGCTCCTTTTCTAGAAGCACCCTTGCGCTCACAGCACAAACAGCTTGCAGATTCCCTTCTGAATAGTACCAGTGCTTTTTTCATTCCTTCTTAATAGTGAAAAATTCTCTAAGGACGTTGAAGAGGAGTATTTCAGAAAAATTATTCTGTCTTTACTTACTAACCTTAATAAAGTTAGAAAAGACATAAATCCACATCCTTATAAACATACCTCATTTAGTATACTTTTGTTTTACTAGCATAGCACGATGCATAGTTGGGGTGCAGGGCGTGTTGGATAACTTCAATTATTATTTTACTCACTTCAGCACCAACTCTCTAGTCTGCTTTTGTAATAATTGCAGCTGACACCCAGGCTACTCCTTATGAGGATCACCAAAAGGATACTTCCTATCCTAGAATCCAATCAGGTTTTCTCATTAATCAAAGTACTTGAGAGCTCAGTGTTTTCTGTTCCCTAATCAAATCCATGAATGCTGCATTAGGAAATTGTTTTTCCAGCTTTAATACTTTAATTCCTTTTGAAGTGGCCAGAAAACATTTTATTTAAACATATACTTTTTTTAACAAAACTTAAAATCTATTTCATGGAAAGAGGGAATAATTTTACTATTTCTCTGTTTTGCTCTCTTCTCCATATTGTGTGAGGTGGTCATATAGCCATGCCTACCTTAGTCAGCAGCAATATTTTATCCATTGAATTGCTATCTACTATCTATTTTGTATTTTGCTGCCATCTTTAATTTTCTTTCCTTCCTCCTCCCAGGTTTCAGCAGAGGTAAAGGAGAAGAGGGTCAAAGGTCAGCATAGGGCTATGTCTGCCTTTAAAAGTTGTGCAACACAATAGGAACATATCTGTAGAGAAAAACAATTTTTGCTTCAGAACTGACATCCACACTACAAGTTTCCAAGAGGCTTTTTTTAGAGGAACTCTAACCTGAATACCTACAATAATGACTACAGTATGTGAAGTGCAATTCCTCAATATATCACTACAATTTCATTGGAAAGAGAACCAGACTGTGTGTTCAGAGATCATCCCATGATACAAAACACAGCATGGTAGAGTTTAATGGGGGATTTGCTTTAAAAACAGATTCCCGAGTTAAGTTGATCCTGTAGACATGCCCCAAGGCACTGAATCCAAAGTAATTCAAATCCTCAAGTTACCATTTTCATACAGACTGCTTCATCAGAAAACACAGAGGATGCTGGACCTCAGCTATTGAATAGTAACATAAAGCATTTATCCAGGAGACAAGAAATGCTGAGTACACTGCCACTTCAACAAGAGGGACTTCAGTCGATATCTTACTGCCACAGAGAGTACATAATCACTGCCTAATGCAGTAAGAAAGAAAAAAAAAGAATACCTGATGCCTTCCATAAAAGATGAACTACTGTGAGGCCATAAATTCAAGCTTCAGAGGACCAAAATAAATGTAGACTAGAAGACAGGTCAGTGAGCTAGGAAGAAAATCAAAAGGCTTGCACAATTGTTTGTGCATTTTAAATTGCCCTGTCACCAGCCAAAGAAAACAGAAACCACACTGTGAGCAGGCTTCAAATTCAGGCAAGGAGTATGGTTTCCTGTCTGACAGAAAGCAGTAAATTATATGCCAATCTTGAAGCAAAGGTTGCACCTGAAGGACACTTATGCATGCCACTTAGAATTGGGAACATCTCTACCTTGCTTTTGGACCACATAGCAACAAGGCAGGTGTTCAGGCATCTACTTCTCTGATTTGTGCAAATATATTAGTGCTTATGTTCAAAAACCTTGACAATACTACACTTCAGAAAGTAGATATTTCTAGGGTTTTGAGGGTACTGAAAAATGCTTCTAGCCATGGGCATCTAAATTCCATCTGTCCCCTACAAACAAAAAAACAAAACAAAACATTGTTGGCTTCTCTATGACATTTTTGGAGTGATCTGGCTTCTCCTCTGTGACATTTTTGGAGTGATCTGCACATGCTTAATTCAGAAACTTGCTCAGCTGAGTAAGGAAGTAGGGACTGAGTGATGAGTATCATCACTACTGAATCATCACCCTTTACATTCCTCCCTCCTTCCTACTTTTCTTAAACTGAGAAGCCATCACTTGATCACATTCTTTAGCTTTCTTTACAGCTCTGACTCAAGAAAAGGCTTATGATGTCTGTCTCATTCTCAGTCTGATTGGTGAAAAGTAAATTGCAAAGAAGCTAGCTAATGAGAGGTCTTTACTTTTAAAAGGAGTAGCTCTTCTAATGGAGTTTACTAATTAGCAAATGATCCTTAAAAATATGCAGAATTAAAAGTTTTATGAATGATCTTGGTAATGACAAATATTTTTCCTCAGGGTAAAATGCTGGACTGCAGCATTTCATTACTGTATGAAAACAGAATATCATACAGTAAACCAAACACAAATGTGAACTTAGGAAGGATTCATTGACAGGTGTATTTGAAAAGGATTGGAGGCACTCAGGGAATGTGTCTGTTGGTTTAAATTGCCTTCTAATCTGCATCCAATTTCCTCCTAAATCTTAAAGCACTTTAGCACAGTCTTTTCACACAATGTAAAGTGTGATCCATGCCTTGCACGTAATTTCACCCTTGCTTAGGCTTTGAACTAGCTGCTAGTGATTACAGAACATGGAGCTGTCATGTGTTCTATTTCAAACTCATAAACTAGGAGATGAGAGACTGAAAATACTCTTTTGACTGTGTTCTGTGTCACTGAAGATTGACTTTCTCCTTTAATATCAGAGAATATCCTGTGGATTATCATCACCTGCCCTGCTTTCATACTCTCCCCTAGACACCCACTGCTGACTGCTATCAGAGACAAGTTCCTGCACTGGATGGATCTGACAATGTCTGCTGTTATGTTTTTTATGTTTTTCTGAAATGTTAGTAAATCATAACTACCTCACATTGCCACAGTTACCCTTAAATTATAGCTTTGGTTGATCTCAGTAAAGAGGCCAAAGCCTGATATTCTTTCCACCATAAGCAAAGCAGTCGGTCTTGTTGCCTTCAATAAAAGTTGCTTTAGGTTTAACACAGAAAATTGTAGAATGAAGAACCTAAAGTGATTTCTCCAAGGTTATCTTTTGGATCAGCTTTTCAGAGAACAATAATCTCCTGTTTTCAGCTACACAAGAGGGACAGAATAATATTGGTGCTAGTCATATGAGCAATGACTCCTTTTATATCAACATCCTTCCTGAGAGGCTGGCATAGACATCAGCACATAGCTGCCATGTCAGCTCTACTACCAGAAGGCATGGGCAGCCAAAAACACCTGAAGGAATACATACCTTGCGTAAGGAGAAAACATCATTAACCAAACCTCACCCACAGGTCTATATGCAGAAATTATATGGCTGTCAGTGACTTACACAGATCCAAGGGCAGAAAAAAGATAGGTGGAATTTCACTGTAAAGCTGTAATTGTTCATATTGTTTCTCTCAAAATACTTTTAGATTAACATACTGTAAAACTGTGTAGCAAGTAGGGAAATTCTACTTTCCAGCTGGAACAATTCCATACTAAGATGCTTCCTGATGAATACATAAACTAGTTCTGCAGTCAATAAACTATGACATGATGCTGAAATACCAATCCCAAGTCTTCTGGACAGCACGCAGAAGAAACACAATGGGTTATTTACTTGTTGCTCAATATTCTTTTGTTATGGAGGCTGTTTTGCATTTCTTTCCAATTAGAGGGACAGGTTCACACAAAGTCCAATCTGTGTTTAAATGACATTATCTACATGTTCACAGGCTCTTCTTGCAATTTAGGATGATCATTGCAGGTGTCAAAGATCCAAAGCTCTGGTGTTTGTCATGAGTAAGCGCTCAGGAGACTAGTCTCTGAGCTGAGCCGTACAGTACAAATCCAAAGACATACTCTTACCTGTATTAAAACCAAGACTTTCCCATAAGGAATCAACAACCTTTGTTCACGGGTCTTTGCCAAAATCTCTTAATCTGGCACAAAATGATCAGCTGTCAGAAAACAGAGTAATTCCAGTGGTGTACACAAAGTATCTGCTGGGGCTTAGGGCAAACCTTGGTTCTAATGAAGTTAATGGCACAATTCCCACTGATTGCAATGTGACCTGACACAGAATGTGACAGCTGCATGTGAACCAGAGCAGACTGGTAACAGCCTTTCAGCTCATTGTACTTCCTTGGAAACACACTTGAGGCTTTCACAAGTCCTTTTGTCCACTCCAGTGACTCAAAGGAGGTTCAAAATTACCTCAAGGCTAATGCTGAGCAGTACAGATACAACTGATTTTTAGTTCTCTGCTGGATAAGAAAAAAGAAATGTTGTTTCAAGACTGTCAGATGAATATTTAATGAACTTTCTTGATAATTAAAACTCTAAAAATTACTAGCCAGGCACAAATATGTTCAATTTAAAATCTTTTTCAATGTAGTCTTCAAAGAAACCAAAAACAAAACACTCAGATCATTCAGTTAAACAAGAAAAGTACTTTTGAACTTAAAATCTACTAAAATATTTCTTATAACAGATTTTAATTTTTGACATGAGCTAACTGGAACAATGTATGTAAAAGTTGCTGAAACTTCATTTCCCCCAAAATAGTTTTCATCTAAAAAATCCTAGCTCATTCTAACTTCAGATAGCATGAGGTTGGCAGAATGGGTCACAAGCTCCTTCTGGACTTCTTCTCAAAACAGGCGGCTTGTGCTCATCTAAAAACATCTCCAGACAAAACAGAAGTGTGTTTGTAACCCTAGCTGAGAGAATTGCTCTTCCTGTCATGCAGCCATTGTAACTTAAACTAAGGGGAAGTTCAGGACTCCTGGGACAATTGGTCAGAATTTCCTCCATGTCCTTTGATTCTTCTGCTAGCAAAGTAGTTTAGTAGTCCTATATTGAGCTCCACCACTCTGTAGGGCTACCTAATTATGTCTATAAAAAAAAAAAGAATTTTAACTTCTTTTTCTACTGCATACTTTGCTTTTATATCCCATATCACAGGTGTTTATTTAGCAGGAAGAATAAGGTCAGTGTCTTCTATTTTTCTTAGAAGAGAGTAAAACAAAGCTATCCTGGTTTTTTTTGATTTAATTACCAGTTCTGTGAGGAAAGCTCTCACACAGGTTCTGTTACTGTTATTTTGCCTCAGTTGCTACTTGAGGCCATTGTACTGTCTGGTTTGGATATGCCTCCAGGCACTTTTGGCCTGCCGAGATCTTTTTTTGACACCCCAAGAACCACCGATGAGTTTTCATACCCCTGCGGCACTGCAACCTGTCTCCCTGGCAGCTACAGGAGGCTGCACTGGATGGACTCCTTGCTGGTACGGTCCATGGATTCTTTTCTTGGCATGGAATTTTCAACAGGTGCAGCCATGCTCTAAGAGGCCCATGGTAGCAGCCTGTAATACAGGAATTGCTTAAAGGAGCTGCTCTTTTAGAAGAACTGATACTTGCATTGTTGTGAGGGCTGCTGATCATCGCCTGGCATCTCTGCACCCAAGGCAAGAGTCCAAACAACTTGTGAGGAGGCACTTTGCCATCTCAGCAGATGGACATGAGCATAAGCAGCTTAGGGACTATGTCTGCACATCAAGCATAGGCATTGAGGGCATGGATCCTAGCCAAGAATGCTGCAACTGCTGTTTATCTGCTGCTTACCAACCAAGAGTTGTTTATCTTCTGCTTACCAACCAAGAGTTCAGGGAATATGTCACTGCTAATTAAGACCTGGGCTGGACTCAGTTTCGAAAGTATAAAATATGACTGCACAAAACAAGTGTCTGGCTGGCTTGAATCGAGCAGCAAGTCCTAAGAGGGGCCAGGGGAGTTATCAGGATGAAATCTGCACTGGGACTGACCAAATTTTGGGAAATGGTACCTTGAAATGTTGCCATTTCATCAGATTCAAGAAAATAATAAGGGAAGGGTGAACAAGGAAATCACTGTTAATATGTAGATGAATTTATATTTATTCAAAATAAAAAGTAAAATTTGGCATAGGAAGAACATGTATTTGAAATGGGAAAAAAAATATTAGGGCAAATAAGAGAAAAAATCCTGATTATAGAGTGCATGAATTTACAGAAAAACCTCAGAAAGGAAAGCTTGGAGGCATTTTTGTTTGGCAATTTTCATACTTGGAAAAAACCCCAAAACTTCTTAAAAAAAAAAGACAATTCTGTATTCACTGTGAGAAAACCCAATGTTGTCCTCTCTCAGTATTATTCCCTGAGTCCTGAGGTACTGTGGTATTACAAATCCTACAACGCCTTTGAAAACCTGAACTAGAATTAAGTGGTTCAGAGGCCTTGTCTATGTACAGAAAAGAAACAAAGCACAGGATCATGCATTATTTAAACCATGACATGACATGTTTCTGCTCACTGAAGGTAACTGCAATATCATATAACAGAATCAAGGACATGCAGAAAATACATCAGAAAAATATTAAAATTTGATTTACATTTTGTCATTTCTATCTGAGTTTCAGGCCTCATATTCATGAAGGATCCTAAAATCTGTCCCCTCTCCTTTACAATTTTAGTATCAAAATGATTAGCAATTAGTGTAAGAAAAGAGGTCAAGCATTTGCTTTTCTGATAAAAAAGAAATTATAAATAGACAGAAGGAAAGTGAATAAAAATCCAAAACTGAAACTGCAAGGGATTCACTGCATTATACATTACTGAATACTTGAAATACAGCACCCTGAAAGGAAAAGCTGGCCCAAAAGGCAAAAAGCCTGACAAAAAAAAAAAACAAACCAGGCACAGGAGATTTCAGAGCTGACTTTCATTCAGGTAATTATTCACACATTATGACTAACAGGACTATTTATTTTACATTCTTTTATTTAATGTATTTTTATTTACACCCATGAAGCTATCTTCAAATCAAGTTTGAAAGACAATATTCCTGTATGGAAACTGGGATACAAGAAGCTGAAATATTGTCTTTACAAATAAATAGGAAAAAAAAATAATTTATATGGATTGTATATTTCTTCTACCATGCGCTGGTAGTAAGGTGTTAGAAATGTCTACCTTGTCTTTCCACTGTCCTTTCTCTTTCCTGACCTCCAATATGAGAGGAAAAGCCTGCAAGAGACCAAAACTGAAGAACAAGGACAGTTCTACAAACAGATGCAGCATATTCCACTACCCTTCTCTAATGGTACAACTAGATAAATTATATTGCTTCAGACTCTCATCCAGGCCTTATCCAGGGAAAAGACAGACAGGATTTGATTGTCATTACCACAGTATCTTTCCACAGTTCTATAAACGTTCAAAAATAGTGCAGTCCTGACAGCTCAGTTACTTTCATTATCACAACACTTGTATCTATAGCATTATTTGAATGTATATATTTACACTTCTGCCAGAGGACCTTCATATATAAGAAGAATATTTATGAGAAAACATCTTCGGTTGTATCACAAAAACATTGCAAGGCCATCGTATCCCCTTGTATTGTTTCATGTGATAACAAATATTTTAGGATATAAAGTAAATTAGAAGAAATTGGCAGTTTTGCCCTTATCTGTTACCATGCTCTTTTTCCTACCATAACAACTTAAAATCTAAATCAAAGCACAGCGAAGTTAGAACTTGCTCAATAAAATAACCTTTTCTTATTTATCACACTTCAAGTCACTCAGTTTTCATCTGAACATCCTGATGACCTACAGTCACACATGAATGTCAGTCATTTTCTCACACTGCTCATACTGTTTTGCAGTGCAGCCAGAGTCCCCCAGCACACTAACGAAGTCAATTAAATGGGTATTCCTTGCTTACTTACAAGACGCAGGTCAGCTACCAGGTTAGCCTTACTCTCTCTGCTGGCTGGCAGAATATCTAATTTTGGGAGTGTTGGTTTGGGAAAAATGCTCTCCATCACAAATCACAAGTACATTTTTTTTAATGCATTTTGTATCGTGTGCCCAAGCTGCAGCAAAACAGGGTGCACACCGGCTCCCATCTCAGACTCTTATTTCCTACCTGAAAGACCAAGAGTTAGAGCTAAACTCCTGCCACACTTGCTCTAAAGAGGACTTGCACAGCCTCCCATCACCAACACAAGTCCTTGTGTCCTCATTCACAAAGAGGTTTCTTGGAAAATTGCCCTCAGCTGCTGCTGCAAGAATATGGAGCCTTGACTCCTCCTCGTGCCTTCTTCCTCCAGAACAATTGGCCACGTAACTAGTGTACAATTTTCACATGGTTAGCAGAGAAAAGGACAAAGGGAAAAGTGAAAGGCAGAGTCACTGATCTTTCTTTAGGCTTCCTCATGCTCCTGAGAAACGTATTTCATGAATTTATTCCGTGCTGTGCAGGAAGTCAGGGGAGGAGGCGCTTTGTGAAAGTAGCTGGTTTAGGAAACACTAAACACAAGGATGCATTTGAGATGTGACCCTGACCTACTCTGTGCTTCACATTTTGCAGGAAAATGCTTTTATCTACTGCAGATGCACAGCTTTTAGCTCTTTCCTCAAAGAAGGGGTCTGTGACCTATCTCTAAAATAGCTAAGTAGGGACTATTCCTTTTAGAACACAGTTGAAAGGGGAGATGATGAAACAGCATTGAATAAAATATGAATCCTTGGAGCAGAACTCAAGCTATCCATCTATCAAGTAGTACCCTATCTAGGAAGCTACATTCCTACTCCTATTATCTTACTGGTGCAGTGAATATCGAGTTCATTTTGATACAACAATACAGATTCAACAGGATGGCTGAAAAGCATTGCCCATGTGTACACCCCATTAACCACAGACACCTACACTAGGCAAGAACATGGGGCACGTGGGTCTCAACTCTGTAAGACAGGAAAGAAAGGTGAATATAAATCTTTCACTATTACAAGCTACTATGTATAAAGGAAACAGCAGGGTGAGACTATCTTCTTTCTAGGGGAAGATACTTCCTACCATATTTTGTCCCACCCTTCCAGTTCATAAGGCACTTAACTAGGTGGAATCCCTTTTGAGAGTTAATCACAGGGTTATCTAACTATTGGATCTTGAACGTGAAGCCCGTCAAACTCAAGTTATTAATGTATTGTTACTTTAGCTTAATATCTGAACAAGGCTGAATAAATCCGGATTCTGGTAGCAGAGGCAAAAGGAACATACTGAAGTATAATCAGTTGCTGCTACTCTCTGAAAGCCAACAGCAGTCAGAGGGCTGGCATCCAGATCGTGACAACCAAAGGAAAAGTATGAGCACTTGGCATATTTAAGGTCTCAAAAAGAGAACTGGAAATGGAAGATATATAATAAAAATGTCACCATCAGTACAACCTTTTAGATTTCTTATTAAGTGTGGTACAGCAAAGCAAGTATAATCTGAAGTGAAGGTTCACTAGTTAACACATTAAGTAAATTCTTCTTTCAAAATTCCACTGGGAACAATAGTCATTAGGTACTGTCACCTACTGTGGATGGTTATGAAAGATCTTAATAGAGAAAGAAGCTATTAAACATTTCATCTTAATAATATCTACCTGCTGTCTCATGGTCTACAAAAAGAGACATGAGAATTTTCCATGATAAACTTATCTCATAGAAAAGGACCAACTGCTACTTGCTACAGATTTTTGGCTCAATTTTTTCCACTTGTCTTTTTCACCATTTCATTCCTTAGTCTCTGGAAGCTTTTGCTGCCAGAGAGGAAAAAATTACTGTTTACTGAACCAAATCAAGAGTTTGTGTAGTTTTATGTCCTGTCCTTGGTAGCAGTCTATATGAGTTACTTGATACAGAATAGGTACAAGAAATTCAAACTAAAGATTCTGAATTGAAGGCTCAATAAGCTTAAGCTCAGAATGAATATGCCCTGAAACATAATGATATACAGCAATTTAATTACTGTGCCCATTAATATTTGTTGCTTCATTCCAATTTTAGTTTTGGTAATTGAATAAATAATTCTTGATAATACTGAGACCACTTAACTCATATTCCTACACAATATTCCACTCCAGTAGTGCATTCTCCTAGCTCACCAGAACAATAAAGTGACTGAAAAACAGGCTGCTTTCCATCTGCTATCAGTAGTGCTAGAGCAACCATTACAAACAGCTTTTTCTGTTAACCTTATCTTGGCTCATATAATAGACTTATCTGGTCTAATATTCCCAACCACCCTAACTACAATCTGCATTTGAAGATCTTTCTGTTTAACACCTGTCTGTCTGCTTCAGTTTAGGTTCCTGAAGTCAGATGCAAATCCCTCATGTTGCCTCCCTTCTTCTTAACTCTTCTGCTCAGCTATATTCCCTCATGACCACCACCTCCGTTATGGTTCCTAAACCATAAATGAAGCATGGATTTGCAACATTAACACTAGGTCTTCATACTGGTTAGCCCAATCACCATAATAAGCAGCGACACAAATTTTTTCTGCATTCTCTTCAACAATGTTATGTGGAAGAAATTTTTTCTCCCCACAATTACTTCCATTCTTCTGAAATTTTGAAAAATCATTGGCCTTGATAAAGTATTTTGTCAGAAGGGTTTGGATGAGATGCATAGTTGGAAGGATGTTTGACTACTTATGCACCTGTGCCCTGCAGCAGAACCAGCTCATCAGTTTAGCTCATGCTATTTTAGCAGCAAGAGCAGGATGAGCTGTCATGGGGCTGATTATGTACATTCACAGCCCTGACAGCCAACCACATGCTGGGCTGCATCAAAGAAAGTGTGACCAGCAGGTCAACAAGGTGATTCTGCCCCTCTACTTTGCTCTGGTGAGACTTCACCTGGACTACTGTACCCAGCTCTGGGGCTCCCACTGTAACACAGACCTACCCAACAAGGTCCAGAGGCTACAAAAACAATCAGATGGCTGGAACAACTCCCTCTGAGGACAGCTGGGGTTGTTCAGCCTTGAGAAGGCCCTAGGGAAGACCCTATAGCAGTCTTCCAGTACTAAAGGAGGCCTACAGGAAAGCTGGAGAGGGACTCTATCACGCAGTACAGCAATTGGATGAAGGATAAAGGTTTTAAACTGAAAGTAGACTGAGATCAGAAATTAGGAAGAATTTTTTCACTCTGAGGGTGGTGAGTCACTGCACCAGGACACCCAGAGAAGCTGTAGATCTGACAGGCCTTTGAGCAACCTGGTCTAGTGGAAGGTGTCCCTGGCCCATGGCAGGGGTATTGGAACTATATGATCTTTTAAGGTCCCTTCCAACCCAAACCATTCAACTACTCTATTATTTCCTGACCTAATTCACTTCAATACCCCTCTACTCTGCAGTATGCTTCAGTAAACCTAATATCTGACTTTCATAACTATTCTGAAAATTATAAATACCTCTTATATGAAGCACTAGGAAAAGTCATTGCATCACAAGCCTCACAAAGAGATGATGAAAAAAATCTTTCATTAAAAGTGCATTAGGTGCTAAATGAATATACTCAAGAGATCCATATATCGCCCATATGGGGAATAAGATATATCAAGTTTGCAGCTGGCAATCTGTTATTTAAATGGAACATTAATGTAATAGAAACTATCTGCTTGTATCAGCAAAACTACCATCATAAACTTCACCAAGTAATCTCCTGCTGTTAATAGCATTCAATGGAATCACCACAGACAGCACAGAAAACATATCTACTGAAGCAATATCCAACAATATCCAATGGATACTCCTTTCTCCTCAATGCATTTAATGTAAAATTAGGACATTATTTAAAAAGTTTAGCACTTGAATTGATTCTGGATATCAGATACCCAAAATATGAAGATAGGGTGCCAGTCTGACCCAGATTTTCCATCTTATCAACAAAAATATGAGAATTTATCAACACTGACATCTGGTATTAAGTATATAAGGAAGGAAGGTCTCAAGTGTGGAGTGTGGTTTCTCCCCTTTATCTTAATGGTATAGAATTTACCATTAACACTGAAGCTTCTGAGCAAAATCTTTAACTGCTGTAAATGAGATATAGTTCAGACTTAACACCTAACTAACAATATAAGCTACCAGCGAGTAAAAGAAAAAAAAAATAATCACAAAAAGAAACAAATTACATAACTATGTAATCTCACTGACTAAGTAAAATATCAGGTTCCAGTCATTTTAGCAACAGCAGGGCTTCAAGTAGCAGTTCACAAGACGCTTCTGAAAAAAAAACAACAAACAATCACAGAATGTTAGGGGTTAGAAGGGACCTCTAAAGATCATCTAGTCCATCTCCCCTGTCAGAGCAGGATCACTTAGAATTGATCACACAGGACTAAGTCCAGGCAGCTTTTGAAAGCCTCCAGAGATGGAGATTTGTTACAGTCTTCGTGTCTGAAATAATTGAAATTTTTTTGCCTTCATGCTTTGTTCTATCTTCTATGACTGCAATACCCAACCAGAAAAATACATTATGTCTACTGGACTTCATTTAGACTTCATCAATAAATGGTGCATTAAGGCTTTTCTGACTACCCAGATGATGGAATACCTTTCTGTTTTCCCATCTCTATATTCCAGTACAAGTCTGTGGATGCTTCACATTTAAAAAACACTGTGATTCCTAAGACACTCTGCTTCCTTTCTCATTGATAGGACCTAAACAATATGTTCTGAGCATGTTAAACTCAATGAAAGAGAGGAAAGGAATTCTCCATAGAGTCACTGTAATATTTACTTAGGTACTGGACAATACAGATCAAAAAGTTTCATCACATTACAAAACTTGTACCTATCAACCCTGCCAGTTAGACGATATCCCACTGGAAATCAGAAGACAAGTAAGTGTCAGTCTTCCCTTGTGAAGCTCTTCTTCTTTGCATAGAAAAATTAAAAATATCTGTCATTAGTTTGAGATAGATTTTTTGAATGTATATGGGATAAAAGCAAAATTAATTCAAGTCATTGTGGAAAATATTGTTTCTTCAAAGCAGAGAGAAGCTGGGGAGGGCCACAAGAGATAGGGATGTCCCCAAAGGCACTGACATCCAGTCTGCCTCCTCTGCTAGCTTCTCCCCACATCCTAGCTGTTTTGCCATTTCTGCATGCAGACTTGGATAAATCAATTTCTTTAGGTAAATATTAGATCCAAGGATTGGGTGACAGAATTTATAGACATGTCTGGGTTTTGAACTCCTCTTGCCCTCTGGGCATGAAAAGTTAGAAATTATGTAGGTTAGTCCTACAGCAACAGAAATCCCCTTGAGAATCTACCCTCAACGTCTGTTCTGTGTTGCCTGAAGAAGGTCTTGGTTCAGGGTATTCTACAATACAAAACATAATTAAAACAATCTTTTTTATTGTTTTCCCCCGTAAATCACCCTTTCCTAAGACAAGAAAAAAATTGGAATCTCTAATTGCAGGCTGTCAGAACCAAGTATTTTTCCCAGGTCAGTATAATGAGGAACAGTAGTGACAAATTGATCCCTCATCTAAAACATGATTTACTATCTCCTTTTTCTGACTTTGAAAAGACTGAAAAGCTTTTGTCTTATTAATAGGGCATACTTTTTTAGAAGTACGAAGTACATATTTGTCCAGAATATTTCTAGATTAGATTTCAGGACAGCCATAAATCTACATTAGAAAATACCTTGGCAAGCAGCTACGGTCTGATTGTACAAAATGCTTCCGAGAAATACTTCTCAGATTATGCTGCAGATTTAAAAAAATTAAAACAAAATCTAATCTAATAAAAACCAATTCAGCTTCCTGGAGGGAAGTCTAGGCAGGTGGTCCACTGACACAAAACTTTACATTTTCCTATGATTTTCAGAAATACAGATGTGATCTAGAGACACTTGCACTCCAAAACCAATGACTGCTTAGAAAAGACATTTCTAGTAAAATTTTAATAAGCTCATTGATGACTTATGAACCTAGATTCCCTTTTTGAAAGTGAGGTAGGCACTGACAAGCTTAATTCTTCTAAAAATATAGATGACTCAACACCGTAATTTCCCAATTCTCATGCACATAACCAATGCAAATTAAGCTTTTTATCTTTAAGGAACAGAACTACTGCAAATGGCAACTATTTTTCTACTGATATTCAAGAAAATAAAGAGATTATGTATACTTCCTACAGACACCATTTTTATGTCCAAATCTGAAATGATTTTGTCTTAGAGTTGATGGAGGGTAATATTTTCCTGTCTTGTAATTTGAGCAAGATCACTTCTGTACCTGTGGGCAGTTTGCAGTGCACTTCTCAAAAAGACGTCAAAACAGAAAATAAAAATGCTTATGATGAAAATGCTTATATTTAGAATAGAGGCAAAAATATTTAAAATAGTTATTTCCACATGAAGGGATTGCCAGAAAAGAAGATTCCAATACATATTTGTAATCTCTTCCTAGCTGGGCAAAAGAAAGGTAATTTTAGTTTCTTTCTACAGACTCATTCTAGGTATTCTGCCAAAATCTTAGTGCAGAAGCTCCATTCTCCTTATGCCAGGTAAGGGAGCTGCAAGGGAAGAAGTGCATCCATATTTCCTTCCTTTGCCATACTGTGTCATAACTGGTCCAACCTGCTGCTTTCTCAGCCTCAACATGGAGCTGCCTGTTGGGGACTTGCCTTTCAATTTTGCTTTTTCCTTGCATCCAGAAATATCTTTAGTGCTTTAATTTCTCAAGAGGAATTTTCCATCAGCTAAATATTAAAATAAATAAAAAATCCCCAGACATTTTCTAACATTCAACAATCTGCTGAGTTTTGCAGCAGATGATTACTTGTTTGAGCACAGACTTTTCCTTCATTTCCGTAAAGTACTTTGCACAATAGGGGACTGATTATATTAATGGTACTTTGCCTCTAAAATCTGTGACTTAAAATGGTCATTTCAGGGACTTGGGCATTTCCATCTGTGCCAAGCCTCTAACAACCTATTACTTTGAAAAAAATATCCTTAAAGCACAGCAATATTTAAGGATCTCACAGATCACTGAGGACCTATGTCAGACAAAACTACTACGACTTACAGAAGCCAACCTGGTTTTATTAATTCACATTTTATTTCCAGACAGTATCAGATACCTTGTCTAAAAGAAATGCACTCATCAGCCTCTTAACAATAACCTTTTCCCATTTCATGTAACACATTATGACAAACTAATACCAGTATTCATACCTGAATTTGGAAGATGGGAACTTAATAGGGCACAATGTTTGCAAACTCAGCAGGATCTCTCAAAGTACTAGGGTGCTCAGGCAAAAAAATACACTGTAACAGATCTTAAACTTGTAAATAAATGTTACTGAAGAATACTTCTGAGAGCAAGCATGGGGGGAAAAATATGCTTTCAATAGTATATTTTAAATCAATAAGCTTCTATAGTATTGGAATTTAGTGATGCTCGTGCCCTTTCTGACATTACAGTGTTTTCCATGCTTGCTTTGTCTGATAAGAGCCTGCAATCTTTGCTATTGCTCCATTTTTATGCTGCTGATGAAACAGCCTGCAGAAGACTGGAAATACCTCTTTGAAATGCACAGCGGGATTTCTCAAAAATGAACCAACAAAAGTTTGAGAAAAGTCTGCTGCAGAAGAAAAAGGAAAAAAAAAGTGCATTACAAGCATAATGATATTTTGACATCTGGGAAATGCTCAAATATTATTAAAATGGAAGGCTTTTTTTTAGGCTCCCACCTAAAAGTAGATATTTGCCTTTTATTGTTTCTCCCCTCCACGCGAATCCAGCTTATATAATGGCAGAAGGACAACTAACCCTGATTCTTTAGCATGGTCTCTATCAGGAGATACAATAATGTCAGTTGCAGAAAATCACTTGGTGAAAGCACACAGCAAAAATTCTTGTGTCTCAGATGAAAGGCTGGAGGTTGAGGGAACAAACTGATGATGATCTCAGACTGATGCTTTCATGGTAAGAAGACCAATAGTAAGTCTTCATAGTACCATGCTACCAGAAAATTAGGACATTCTTCTCACAAGGTTTTGCTGATATTTCATTTTTGGTGACACTTCTGTGAGTGCCCTGTGTGCAAAAGATGGAGCACTGCACTACAAAGCCTGTCATGAAAAGCAATCCCAACCAATGTTGATTTCATTTAAAGGCAACAACACAGGGAAGAACTGAGCAGAAACCAAACACTCTCCTTTGCTATATATGTAACTTTCATGCCAAGGATAGTGTTCTAGAAGATATTTTTCCCTCTTTCTGCTTTTGCTACACCTGTAAAAGAAGATGATTGCCAGCATGCAGCTATCAGTACTACTTTGTAAAACATAAAGCAAACTTGCTTGCAATAGCAGATAACTGGAATCAATGACATAGGGTCTTTCCTCCAGTACTGAATTCATATAAAGTATTTGAAAAGGAAATCTTAATATGATTCAGTTCTTTTAATATTTACTTACACAAAAATAGTTTGGAATTTCAAGCCTTGTGATGCTCACCAAGAATAATAATAAAACAGGAAAAGAACTAGTTCATACTGAATGATGTACATCATAATTCAATTTACTTCAGTAAATTGCAACTTAGCACCTCAGAGTAGTCTTGTGCAAAGGCAATACATTGTCAGTGTCACCTACAAAGAAACTTTACAAAGCACTCAGGACAGTACCTGCAACACCCTTCTCTGGAACAGCTGGTTGTTCCCCAGGGACACAGCCCACTTGGCGCACAGATACTTGTGAGGTCTCTATAGGACAGGACAGAGCATCTTGATCTTCCATGTATTTTTAGTATGCAACACTGAGAAGGCAGTCTCACCTCACAATCGAAGCTCTGGAATTCTCTGGTGCAAATGTAAATAAACTAGCCCACCAAACAGCACGGAACAGCACACAGCTCTGATATTTTTCATGGCTTCTTCTGGAAAGAAAACCTGCTGTGTATATGATGGTGTAATTTGGATGAGAATAACGTTGACAACAGAGAAGTTCTTCCTATTGCTCAGTGGTGCTTAGACTGAGTCAAGGCCTTCTGTGCTTCTTCACCCTCCCCCACCAGTTACAGGCTAGGGGTGCACAAGCAGTTGGGACACAGTCAGGACCACTGATCCCAAATGACTGAAGGGGTACCCATGGCATGGGATGTCATGCTCAGCATATACAGCTGGGGGAAGGAAGAGGAAGCCAGAGGTCATTAGGGAATAATGGAGTTTGTCTTCCAAAGTCCCTGTCTGCGTGAGAGTCTGGCTCTCCTGGAGATGGACGAACACCTGCCTGCCAATGGGACACGGTGAACAAACCCCTCGTTTCGCTTTGCTTGCATGCGCAGCTTTCGCTTTACCTATTAAACTGGCTTTATCTCAACCCACGAGTTTCCTCACTTTGACCCTTCTGCTCCTCTCCCCCATCACGCTATGGGGAGCGAGCGGCTGCGTGGGGCCGAGCTGCCGGTTGGAGTTAAACCCGACCGATGGTCAGCGCTCCCTTCCCGACCGCTTCCCTCCTCAGCCCGAGGACCGCGGCAAGACTGGCAGGTTCCCCGAAGAATCAGAACTATTCATCGCCCCTGAGCCACCTCAGGCCGTTAAAATCTTTGAAGACAAAAGGCAGCGTTCTGTTTTAGATTGCCAAGCACGACCCTTAGGTGCAATACCTCCGCAGCTCCTCCGAAAAGCGACCTCCGAGCTCTCCCCTCCAACCCCCCCCGCGGGCGCTGACGCGGCAGACGCACCGGAGGCGCGGAGCGCGAGCTGCCAGCGCCCCCTGCCGGCCCCGCGCCGCCCGCGCCGCGCAGCCCCCGCGCAGAGCGCTGGAGTCCTTCCGACACATCTCCGCGGTATTCTCAGACTTGAGCCCTTGACCCTGCCTAAGACTGGATCCAGCAGCACCCGGGCTCTCTTCTGGGAAAGCGTGTGGAGAGCAGAGGTCTAATCTGAAACAAAGTGACTCACCATAGTGTCCCCGTTAGCCCTTCTATTCCCAAGTTCTTAGTTAAATCAGCCCAGCCCAACCCCACGTCAATTCACTTTTCTATATCTCTACCACACAGTAAATGAGAGAGTGAACTGTACCGTTAAATTCAACCTTGATAAATCTCTAGTAAACTTTGCTAAATTCTATCATCTTTATCAAACTTTGTCAAATTACCATCTACCCCAGTGAACCATATTCTTGCTTTTCTACTCCAGAGCAAGGTGCATTTCAGTCATTCTGCAGTGAGTAGGGCCCTAAACTTGGATTCTACAACAAGAGGTTTAAGTGATTTAAAGAGGAATGACTCCTTCTTCCCTCCCATGAAAATGGAAGTGATGGTGACTCAGAGTCAAAAAAAACCCCAACAAACCCCCAAGGTTTACTCACTGTAAAAATAGTATTAACCTTATCTATGTGCATTTTGAAATACACATTTTCATTTTATAGATGCCCAATTTAATATGTTTCTGCACTCTCTGTGACTTCCAAAAACTCACTCATTAAAACAGGTTGCAGTTACTGGAGAGTGACCTTCACCATACATGAGAGATTCAGGTCAGCACCCAGTGTCTGCCTGTGCTCATACAGATGGATGGTGTTTTCTTGCTTGAATTTCTTGCCCATGAGAAAAGGATTTTAAGTAACTCCAGCTTTATCTGCATGGCTGCACTCGGGGTACACAATAGGCACCTGTCACAAACTGGAGGGCCTTGCAACCGCCCCAGCCAAGAGCAAGGCAGCCAGGGTGCATCACAGCAGCTCCAGTCCCTGGCATCGTTCTCTTCAATGGGGATGCGAATGGGCCAAGGGCAGGCTGGGACATAGAATCGTTTTGTTTGTAAGAGACCTTTAAGATATCTAGTCCAACCATTAACCCAGCACTTTCCATCACTAAACTATGTCCTTCAGAACCACATCTACAGGTCTTTTAAATCACTCCAGGAATGGGGATGCTACCTCTTCCAGGGCATCCTGTTCCAGAACTTTACAACACTTCTGGGGGAGAAATTTTCAACCTAAACCTCCCCTGGTGGAACTTAAGGCCATTTCCTCTTGTCTTATTGCTTGTTCCCTGGTAGAAAAGAACAATCTCAGCTCTCTCAAGACTCCTTTCAGAGAGTTGCCTAGAGTAAGGCAGCTTCCTAAGCCTCCTTTCCTCAAGGTTGAGTGACCCCAGGTCCCTCATCAGCTCCTCACAAAACTTGTGCTCCAGGAGGGCAGGTCTGCATCATGGTGACTGTACCATCTCTAGACTGCTGTAGTGCCCAAACAAAGCCCAGAAATTGACATCTCATAAACAGAAATTTTTAGCACTTATGTCATCTCGCAAATTTATATTGAAAACACTTATTTTAGCAGTCATGACTAAAGCTGCCATTTTGTTTCCACTGCAGATCTATTTGATTTTTTTTAATATGAAAAAAAATGCCAACATGATTCTATGGAGTAAGTATGCCATTGGGACTTAAGAAATAATCCCTTAATTAGTTTCCTTAGGAGGATATCAAGTACCTAAGACATAACACAATAAAATAGAAATTTAAGTCCCTGGTAGGTTTGAGTTCTGGCAGGTCTGCTTTCACCACTTATAAAAAGAACAGAACAAATTTCCCCAAATGTTTAATGTCAGTACTTGCAGTTCTCCTTTCACAACAGCAGGAGGAAAAAAAAATAAATTGTCTAATGCCCAAAAATGACATCTGTGAAAAAAATCTGTGCTAAAAAGGATGAAAAGAACATCTAGTACAATTTATTCACAGAAATGCCCTTAACAGACTACATTTCTACCATAAGCTTATTTTTCTACCCAGTTTGTATGATAAAGAAAATTATGTTATTGATACTTTTGTTAAACCAGCTTGGCACAGCATAGTAACTCAGACTCATGCTCTCCTCAGCAGATGGACACGTTTCTGCTATGTGCTAGGGACTGTATCAGCCATCCGAGAAAGTCTGATCAACACATTCATCCTTGTCATCCAACTTTCATTTAAGGGCTTCACTAAAATCAGTAACTAAGATTTAAAATGTTGAGAAACCAAACAGATCAGCATAACACTCTTGTTATACAGCTCATCTCAGAGAGCCCTTGACACAGACTGGAAACTGGTGCTGCAGGCAGAGAGCACCAGAGTGAATTCAAGTCACAGCCATCTTCCCAGAACAGCATTTGAAATTTCACTTGAGAAGGCACATAGAAGAGCCAACCAAATTAACATTTTCACCATTATTGACACTACAAGATTTATTACTCCCTGTTCAATTTAAAAAGATTCCCTGGGGAAATTTTTAAGGGGTGCTTGCTTTATTAGTTGTTATTGAGTTGGACCACTTGACAGCTTGTGGGTAATGTCTGAATAACAAAATGCTTGCTAGAAAGAGAGCAAGAGACCCCTGGTGACTGATATGGATGACATCAATTTGACTTTAGCATGATGCATTCAGCTGCCATTGTTAAAAGAATATAGCAGATTAATTTATGGGATGAATAGTAACTATATGAACGGTATACACAAAGGAATCTGACTAGGGCTGGGATAGAATCTGGAGCTCTACAGTGCACATAGCTCTTCCTCCCCCATTAAGCAATAAATTTCAGCAAGATTCCTATGCAGAGCTGGATTCTTGTGGAGAGGAAGCACTACAGCTGAACACTACAACTTCTATGCTTGATGTTCATACAATCATTCCATTCATGTATTACAGTTGCTGTGAGGTGGGGAGAGAAGGTAAGATGGGAGAGGAAGATTTCTATCATCTTAAAGCTCATGAATAATTTTTGCCCAGCAAAAACATAAAGAAACCATAAAACATTCTTACATGAGCAAGACGCTGAAACAACAGAAGCACATTGGAGAATATAGACACAGGTTATATTAGAGTCACACAGTGATGCAGCCTAAGAGATATTCTTGTTATTAAAATAGAACACAAGGCTAGCTAGCAAGTAACAAAACACAAAGTTGAACACTAATAAAACTGGAACTATTTTTTCCTGAGGGATTATGAGAAAAACAGAGTCTAGGAAAGTGGAGCCAGCAAGACCATACATATAATGAATTAACCCAGACACCAGAGCATTTATAGAACTATGCACAAAGACACCAGATTCCTCTAATAGGCTGATAAGAACTTTTAGAAAAGTTCTAAATTTCATGATTACATCACCAGCTTCATTTGCTAATTGCCATAACTCTTAAATCCCTCATTTTAGATTTATTCAGTAGTTAAACATTGTAGTGTTGCTGTCAGAATGGCTTTCTTTTTTCACAGAAAGGGTTGATAACTATTCCTGTTACATCAGGAAATGGGAGGTAGTGGAGAGACATAACAGACTCAAAGATGGTTAAAATCAACTTACCTGAAGTTTAAACTAAAAGGTGAAGTATTTTTGAAAGGACCTAAAATATGTCCTCAAAAAATACCTCAAAAAGTGCTTCAATTTCAGATGAAGTATTTTCTAGATGGGCAGCAGCACTGAAATACCTTTCTACCATGGTTCCAAAATTTCCTTTGCTTCATGTATTTATTTTGCTTCCCCTAGTCCCCCAGCAAATACAGAGTTGTGGCAGTCTAGTTGATCATCCCTATAATTCCAACCTGCAACCACTGAGAGCCTGAAAAAATCCCATGTGAAGGATGTAAAGGGGTTTTATTCAGTCTGTGAGCATTTGGAGGTCTATCAGATCTGAATTGCCTAATCCAAGACTTCATATGAATTGATCATTAACCCCACATCTGTGCTACATACTGGGCTTTGGAAAAAAAAAACAAACACCAAAAAAACTGTGCCAGGCAAATATTCAGATTAAACAAACCAAAGGAAGCCTGGAATCTATTCTTGCAAGCACATCAAGGTTACTCAGCAGGAACAGCATTTGTCCCACTGTTTTTCTACCCATCTGTACTTTGCTGAATACAGCTACTGTAATTATACTTAACCCTCTCTGTGTTACATATGCTAATGTAATTTTCTGTACTGTGTTTGAGTCATCCATAATTCACTCCTGCCTTTCTAACAGAAAGCTTTATGCCTGCAGGGCTGGAACACACAGTTACTGTTCCAAAATGCCAGATAAATGTCCAAACCAGTGGATTATAGTCAGTTACCTTAACCTTGACTCTGTTGTCAACATGTCTATAAGAAAACAGTTAATAGCAAGAGATTCCACAGGGTAGGAGATATTCAGAAGCAATAGCTCTAACTCACCATTTCTGGTGATACGGCATTTCTCCATTGCCAGATTAATATCCTTGTCATTGACCTACACAATTACCTTATGTTAACTTTCTCTTGTTTTGGCCAGAAAAAGATAAATCATTTTTATAGAATAAAAAGTCTCTAGAATAATAAACTTCTTATTAAAAGCAACAGCTTCAAATGATTAACAGTAGCTTTTAGAATAATAGCTCTTAAACATAGTTCTTGAAAATTAATGTTGGACTCTCAGTTTGAATTATATATCTGTTGTTCTGGGTCTGAGACAAAAATAGTCAGGGATTATGAATCCCTAAATGGTGGCTAAAATAGACAGAAAAAAATATTACCAGATGTTCCCAAATGAGAGCTTTGCACATCTTCCTAACTAGTTTTCTTACAGGAGGAGCAATTCAAGCTCCGTGAGGTGCTTCAGCACAGTTCATCCCTTACACACTGCTGGATGCTGTGGAAACCAGGGACAAGACATGAATACTTCTTGAAAAGCATTTAACAATGAACGAAAGGAAGAATGCACTTCTTCACATTAAATCAAATCAAAATACCATGTTCAAGAACCTAGCCACAGATGACTAAACCCAGCAAATTGGATGATCATTGTCTGGGGAGCTACAGCCATGAGTATCATCCAGAAAGAAGTACCCTGCAACCAAGGAGCATCATGTAAGATCAGCCTCACTGAAAGAATGATTGATTGCAAGCAAAAAAAGAAATTACATAGGATAGCTCTTTCTGGGGGTAGTATTCTTCTTTCTGCTCTTTAAAACAAAGACAAAGCCTCTGGGAATGTAAGTTGCTAATTTAAAAGAAATGAAAATTACTTCTAACTTGTCATATCATACCCTTATAAAAAGCATTTCCATTCACTGTGTCATGCCTGTAAGATCTTCTCAATTATATTTGGGTTCCAGATGATTCTCCTCATCTAAAGGAGAGATATATTACTATCTAAAAATGAACTCTTCTGACAAGCTTTTTCTCTTTCTCAATGACATTGTAACAGTAACAAAAAATCCTAAACCATTAAGTTGAGTGCAAATTTTGTCTGAAAATGGACAAACTAAACATTTCGGGTTTAGGTCCACAGAATTACACCATCATCATATTCAAATAGATAAATATTTATTCACTGTGAATGATTTCATAACACTTGCAAAGGGACCATGCCAGGAAGAAATGGCAAGAGTATCACAGTAGTCTGATGCTGAAACATTTGATATATTCTAATGTTATATGTCAAATATTTGCAGACAAAGAGACAGGCACACACTCAAAGGTGACATAAAATACTTGCTGCTCCCCAAGGGCAACTGCTGGCCCCCAGGAGACTGTGACAGCACCTATCCCTTGAACCAGCAATTCTGTTTCAGACAGCAGGAAATCTAGTTTTGCTAGGAAGGAAATAGGAGAATATGTGGCTGTGCAGGAAAAGCAGCAGGGCAGTCATAGAAGCACCAAAAATCCTCTACTGTTGCTATACTCTTTTTCCTCTTAAGGGAAAAGCACAGAAACTCCAAGAAGAGGAAAAGATATTCTGAACTTGCTGGGAAAAGAATGATAAACAAACCTGAGAGTAGGAGGGAAGGCTGATTAGTGGAGAAATGGAGGAAAAGGGGATATTGTAATCAAGTGGACCTGGATCTGGAGGTGGGTAAGAAGAACTAAGTAGCACCAGCAGGATGAGAAGAGAGAACAGAAGTTAAGAACACAAAGGCACTGGGAAGTTGAGTTACATGCTAGAATAATCTTTGGTAAAAAAAATGTTTGAGAATCACCAATAAAACACTGTACATGATGTAAATGTACATGGATTACACATTATTTACATTTCATGTAAAAGCATGATACTGTAACAGGAAAATAATAACATTAAGAGCTACAAAGTGTGAAAGTAGAGCAGGAAGAATGGGCTTTTCTTGCATTACACTTTTTACATACATACAGAGAAGAAAATATTTTAATTCTGAAATGTTAAGAAAAAAAATAGAAAGTTTCCAATAAAAAAAAAAAGAGTAACTTCTGGATTAAGATTTCTTCTGCGGTTTGTCTTACCATTACTTTTCCTTCTCACAGATATGGCTTAAATATCTAATTCTGTTTGTAGACGTATATATGCCTAATGATCCCTAGCTAGTGAGTATACCTATCACATTTAAGAATCACCACCACCCTGCCAACTCTGGAATCTAAGTCTCTGTCAGGCTCTGTATTGGCAGATACTCCTCCAAGTCCTTTGCCGTCAAGAAAAGGCCTTCGAGTCACATCCTAAACACAGTAGGCCAGCTGGGAGGTGGTCTGGAAGTGAAGCTCCTAAGAAACAAGCCTGACAAAACCACATCAAAACAGTGTCTTTTGAATTTGCAGGAGAGAAAAACTGGAAAAGAATTAGCAGCAGCATCGGTTAGGGAGCCACTAAATTGTCTGCGAGGTAGTTTAGGTACAAGGTGGGAAAGATTAAAGTACAAACTTTGGTAGGAGAAAAAAACTAAGGTGAGGCTACTGTGGCGGGAATTAAATACAACAAACACTGTTATGGACTGTGACACTAAGGCAATCGGGAATCCTCTGCCTCCTTGTGATTCCTGAGGGTTACTTGGCATTTTGAAGCAGCAAAACAAGTCTCCAGATGTATATGCCATTTATTTGGATTTGGCTCAGGTACATCTACACCCTGCTGAACCAAACTATTTCACTGGCATATTTATAGTAGCTTGAAAACTATCACTGGAAATTATTTGTTGCAGAAAGCCAAGCTTCCTTAGCCAAGTTCACAACAGGAGTAATAAAACTAAGGAAAGTCTCCAACACATTTTTCATATAACTGATGCAGGACTCTATTTCCTAGTCCATACCTGCTAGCAAAGCAACTTCTGAGATGTATAGTGAAAAAACATGGAGAAACATTCTTGTTGCTAGTAATTTTATCATTGAAACGAGGTCATAGATTGACTGGAGTATTTAAATAAAAAATAACAACAATTAGCAAAAAGAGAAACTGTTCTGGAAGAGCCATTGATGACAACACTTACCCCTTGCTGTCTGAACCTGTTTGGGTTTTTTTTATGAATCAAAATTGGCAGTGAAAGTGTCAATGTTAGGAATTCAAACAGTCTCAAATCTAGATTCTCAGAGTATGCAGCTATGGAAATTCCACTTGGCATGGAATGCTGACTGTATTTCAGGAAAGGATTGTATAAAATTTGCTGATCTTTGGAATCTCTTGTATGTCTTAGTAAGATGTACTGTAGTAAAAAAATACTGAAATCAATTTTCCACTCTCTCATAGCACCACTAAAGAGATTAGTTAAGAAACGTTGATCAAAGCAAGTGCTGCAACTGCTGCTGACTCTCACAACATATGTAATTGTGTTGAGTTAGAGAATATGAGCCCCTATCTATCAGCAAAGCAAGATCTTGAAAATTAATTCAAAAGAAAGATTATCAGATGACTGGTTAAAAAGCATTATAACAAAAGAAGATATTTTAAACATGAGTTCTTGGGCATGCAGGTAAGAAAACAATGATGGAATCTTACATCATTAGCATTTCTCAAACTGTGGTACAGAAATACTAAACCATAAGCATACAGTCAAATATTATTTTACAATAGCATGGATCCTATTAAGTGCAAAGTAAAGAGAAATGCTCAGCCTGTTTAGCTTTCATCTGAGCACAATATGACATGTGCGGGAAGAATAAATTTTACAAACAGAAACAGAGGGATGAAGCTTAATAACTTAACTCTGTGAAAGTACAAAGGAAATGAAGAGAAAATCTGCAACAGGCCAAGGCCAAGTTAACTGATACAGACGGCGCCTCATTGGCTAATGACTGATAAGAGTGGCAATTACTGACAGTTTTAAAGAATGTCATTCTATTTTAATTCTGAGTATGTCAGACCCAGGAGAACTTAATCACATCCGAAGCCACAGACCTATTAATGAAAGACTGATTTTTATGAAAGTTTTCCTCAATAATTTTAGTAGATATATTAACTAAAGCCCACTCCATTAACTCAAGTCAGACAAAGTTTGGGAGAACATGAGGCAAAAAGTTGACTAAAAGCTGTTTTACTTAGATACAGCACAAAGCTCTGCTTTTATATGCAAAGATCACTTGGATATCAAAGAGCAAAGACCTTAATCTTCATATTAGTAACATCATTCAAGACTTTTATCAAATTATGATGATGTGCTTTGTACTGAGTAATGAAGTAGCATCACTTGTTTTCACATAGGGATGGACCTGGAAAGCCCTCCTATGGAAAGTCACATTTACTCCTTTAATGCACTCGTAAGAATTTAGGGTCAGGGTGTGAGACGATTCAGTCAGACCAATATACTTGGAAACTCCAATGCTTTACCTTCTTCAGTAACCCATTGTGATTCATGCACAATACAAAACAGTGAAGCATGGACTATGCCTCTCAGAAGTTGAGTATAATTATGCTGAAAAAACTAAGAGAAAACTGAGGACCAAGTCTGTTCCAAGAAAAGGAGAAGTTATTCCAGATTCAAAGGTCCAGCTTGAAAAAAAGACAAACAACAGGAGTTCTTGAAAAATAGACCTACTAATATATTTGCACTACCAGGTTTTGTATACTAGATCATAAAAAAAGTCAGTCTCTCTCCTCTACAATATACAGGGCTATCAACAAATGTCATGTGTTAATCTTTTATGTTTGATGGTAAGAATAAGCTCAGTAATGTCAAGCACTGGACAGGTATGGTAATAATCTTAGCTGATTGACTTACCTGAAAATTTAACTTAAAAGGGACCATCCAGACTTATACTGTATGCTCATTATTAGAAGTAATGAATTCAACAGTCCAGAACAATCTTCATAATTAGTACAGTAAGACTTGAGAATTTCAGAAACGATCCAGTTAATAATTACTGGGTAAGTAACTACCATGGTACCTTCTTGCCTCTTTTCACATTTGAACTGAAGTGTGAAATGGTAGAACTTTTAAAATGAGGGAAACAAGAACTGACAAACAAGACTCTTCTTCATACATTATGCACTTCCATGGATAACCAAGGGAGAATGGTTAGAAGGCACAACTAGTTTGTCTTCAGATAAACAATACAATTTACAATTCATAAGAACTATACTATAGACAAAAGCAACGTTCTCAAGAAAAGACATTTGACTTTTATTAGAGATGGCATAGCTCCTCTTAAGAATTCAGCTGTTTGACAGGAAAGGAGAATTAACATTCTGAAAGGTAGCCACTGAAAAAAAGTGTTTAAATGGCAGATTTAGTCTAGAGAAATTACAAAATTATGTGCTGGTCTATTTGTGTTACACTTCAGCTTTCCTACCTGAAGGCAGAGGTAAACAGCCAAAAAAAAAAAAAAAAGGAAATTCTATTATTGGCACATGTGGGCCTCTTTGTAGCCAGATGAAATAAAGTAGCACCTTGCATTTTGAGGGCTTTTATTTGTTCCTCTGAGATTTTAAATATATTTCTCCAACAATTAGCATTTTAATTAAATAATACATTTTTCTTATTGCTTCTGGATGCAAGCTGCACCAGGGGAGTTTTAGATTGGGTATTAGGAAACACTTCTTCACTGAAAAGGTTATCAAGCATTGGAATTGTCTGTCCAGGGCAGTGGTGGAGTTCCCATCCATGGAGGCATTTAAATAATTGTGGATCTGGTGCTCAGGGACACAGTTTAGTGGTGAGCTTGCAGTGTTGGATCACAGGCTGGACTAGATGATCTTAAAAGTCTCTTCCAACTAAAGATATTCTGTGACTCTATTTCTTTTTCACTGTTTCCCATGGGCTCTGCTTTTTCCCCGTTTAGAATGTGTATAGTTGGATGACATGGATTTCATCCTACTATTCCTACTTCTCACGTTAATTTTAAAGGATTGGTTTTTAGATACATCTTTTCTGCTTACATTTTTCACTCCACCTTTTGCCTAATCCTTCTGATTCTGTCTGATGTGACTAAGGATGCTAGTGTGTTTCACAGCTTCTGAATGCTTATCATATTTGCAGAGCTCACACTCCATATGCACAGCCTGAGCTGTGGCTGGCATGGACAGGCTTTGGGGCAGCCCTGACAACTTTGCATAGAAGTTCCCTTGGGTGGGAAGATAAGCACTATGTTATTCAGACAGGATCTGGGATAGGGATAAACTAGGGCTAGAGACTGTTGGAAAGGCTGGAAACCATACGGTCCCTGTACCTCACACAGTCGCATGGAAAAGTTGTGAAAATGAAAGGGAAACTGAAGGGTTGCAATAGCCAAGAACTACCATTCAACGGTTTAATCAGAATTAAAGACGAGGAGTATCAAGTAGCACTGGATCAAAGCTGATGTCATCCTCTAATTCAACTCCTATGAGAAAAGCTCTCTTCCAGCCTTTATTAGTGTTACTACATCCATCATGGTGCAGGCCAGCACAGCCATCCACATAGCCAGGTGGAAGCAAGAAGCTGGGTTGTGAGATGCTATCAGTGGCCACTGCACAGGCCCAAGAATCTGGGAAAACCTGAGTGCTCAGTTAAGGTTGGTTATTGCAGAAAGAAGGTTATTGAAAGATATTAATAGATAAACAAGATATTAAAAGATAGAAGGGAAACTGCAATAACCTTTCTTGTTTGTCTATGACTATTACACAGCCTTCCCTATGGCAGACAGCCCTACACACCCACACACCTTGCTTGCTCTTATGTTATTTTTTAACTTTCTATCTTTCTGTCTGATCCCTTCTTTCTCCATAGGGAACTGCACATTGTTTTCTTTCCTGGCTCGTCTATCTTTACTCATTTCTGCTGAGAAGTGCTACCTGCAGCCCTGTGCCTAGACCACTCTGTAAGATAAGAGGTCTTAGCAGCTTCTCACTACTTTTGCATGGCAAGAGGAGAATGGGAATGCTGGTAAAGAAGGCAAAATAGGAGGCTGCACAAGTTTGTGAAGGCCGTAAACCTTCAGCCAGGGCATTGGAGCTAATCTGCTGAGCCCACCTAAGCCTTCATAATTGGATGTCAAGAGAAGCCAATGTGGAAAGATGCTTCCTTTGTTTCAGTTCTTCATAGGGGTGCTGTATATGTACACTGCAACGAATGGAAGCTTTGAAGACAAACTGTAGGTCTACCAAAGATGCAGAAATTAACAATTTGTAACAGCAAATGTAAAAAGTTTTTGTAAAGCTCACCTTATAACTACATCCATTCTTCACAGAAAATGTTGTAAACAGCAAGAGAAGAAAATGGTCATTCAATACCACCAATAGGATTAGACAAATAATTGTACCATTATTTCTATTATTGTCACCAGCCTGTCAGCTAAATAAGCTGTGCTTAAATACCTTGCCTTATTAACATGCATACTGTAGGGCTTACATTTTTATGGAATATTTGACAAAGCTGCTAATCTCTTAATATAATTTTATACACTCTGTAATAAAATAAGCAAACAAAAACAGTTTAAAATGTGCATAAATGAGACATGCTTAAGTAATTAATCATTGTGTACAAAAATAGTGATTAACACAAATTTATTTGCAATGACAATATTACTTGTGTGTATCTCACACATAACTGCAGGTTTTTGTTCCCTTGTACTTTTATGATATCTTTATCAGTTCTGCTTTACTTTCTATGATGATTAATGCACAAGTGCACTGAATTGACTTTGTTAACATTTTTGCCAGAATCAGCCTCATTTACTCCCTCTATAATCCTGTTGTTTTTGTTTTGTTTTTTAACTAGACTTTATTTTAGCTATTTATCACTGCTAGCTAAATCAACAGATAAAAGGTAAAAAAAAACCCAACAAAAAACAACCATGAGATACCACATCTAGCCTCACAGGAGGAAACACTGTTACCAGCAGAGGGCACTAAATCCCGAAAACCTAAACCATCTAGAAAGTACAAGAGAGAAAATGGATGAATTCACCAGAAGCACACAGGAATTGACAATGATGCAATGTCTTATCTAACCATTGTCATTTAAGTGCCAGAGGTGATGAAGTGGCTTTGTCCCAACCCTACTGCATTCAATAATCAGGGTGCAACCCATCAGAATTAAATACTTGACTCATGCTGTTTAGGAGCAGTTAGCAAAATCAATGGAACTATATCCACAGTCATGATGTGAGCAAAGAATGTGTCAGACATTGTGAGTAGATTTTTCACATGTTCAAAGTATCTTTAAGAATGTCTCTACCTGCACAAAAGGGAAGAATTCCCTCCACTCCACAAAACACAAAGTAATTTTTTCTGTTGTCTTTTTTTTCCTTGGATTCTTTTTTTAAGGCTTTCATGGCAGCTGTAAACCAGGCAAACCAGTTATGGGAGTATAACTGCAAGATTATATAAATGAAATGTCTGCTTGTACTTGGAATGGGATATAGGCTTCTGTAAATATTACCTTGATTTCTAGCAGCTCTCAAAAATGCTGCTGGTCATTCAGAGGGCACAGAGCCAGCATCTCCATCTTAGGCTTTTCTTGTCCAGAAGCCAGCCCTGCTGGGACGTGGCTGGGCTTAGTTGGGACCACACCCAGGCAGTTTCCTTGCCCTAGGGAGAGTGCAAATCATAGCTGACTTTAGTTCTGCTGTTGCAAACGTGTAGTACCTCCAGCCAAGAAAAAAGTAGATTATAGTCTGCAAAGCCGTCTGTTTGTCTAGACAACATCATTGTTACTCTTACCTGTGCTGCTTTCTGCAAACTGTGGACTAACTGAAAAGTGATGGAGTAGGAAAACAATGCAGAGTAATGATGATATTTTGCATGCCACATTACTTCCTTTGAGAAGCGTTTGCTTTCTGCCACCTTGCACCACAGCTCTGTAAGGCACTCTTTCACTTCCTAACAGCTTTAGCGCTGTGCAGCAGCACGCAAAGAGGATTGGCTGTCTCAATATACAAATGCAGCTGCCCATCCCAACAGCAAGTGTTACTTTATCTCACAGCCCCTGACCCTGCAGGGCATTCAAGCAGCTGAATTTAGCCTTAGGAACCATAGTAGAAGGCGCGAGTCAGAGATCAAGCAGCCTCGAGTAAAACGCAGAAAGAGTTTAGGGAGCCCAGACAATCTCCAAATAATTACAACACCCCTTGGGCTTTCTCTTTGATCAGCAACTATTGCAGTTCTTTCTTTTACACTGGCAACATTCATAGGAGAGCACCCAGTACTCCCCTATCGTCCCTGCCTCATTGCTTACTCCCTCCCCACACCTACCCCAGCCTGTAGTGTTCTATCAGGAGGGGCTGAACTTCCTCCAGTCACAGTAACTGGCCTGTGATCTGGGTTACAAAAGCATGCTCCTGAAGATGTGTGAGGCAGCAAGATTTGTTTCTGGGATGCAGGCCACATGTGCTGAAATCTCACAGCAATGTGATTGTCCATGGGCTTGTTCAGCCATCAGAGGAGAAAGAGCAAGCCGAAGAGGCTGGGAAGGAAATCCACCACTTCCCTTTTGCTCCTGCATCTATTTCAAACTTATGCTTTGTTATATCTAACTTGTAATCACAGGCTGACTTAAAAACATAACAAAATTCTGAATATTTATATAGACATACAAAATGGTTGTTTGTTGGTTTTTGTTTGTTTTTGTAAACAAAACGAGTGTATGCAATACATGTATCTTCAATAGCACAAAGTTGCAGCACCTTCTAAGACTATGACAAGGGTATCTGACATGCACAGCCAGGGAACCCTGAAAGCATACATCACCTGAACAACTTACAGGTAGTCCCCATAAGCTGTACATATTAGATTCCTCCCCAGAGGATAATGATTTTTTTTTTTCAGGACATCTGATAAAAAGTACTATTTTCCACATGATTTAGGACTTAGGGTCATATTTTCAAAGAGGCTTTGATGCTGAAATTTTAAGACAGTCCCTCTAACAGAATTTTCAAAAGTTGGGCTTTCAGACTCTAAGTTGTGAGTAATTTCAAACAGGACCAGTTCAACTACTAAAAGCAGAAATACTACTGCATACCTGGTTACTGTATTAATACTTGAGGAATAAAATGGTCCTGGTGTTGTGTGGTTCCCCACTTCCTCATTTGTTTTGGCAGTATCTGTTGCTTGCAGTGAGTCACAGAACTAAAAATCCAGGGGGGAAAAAAATCAGTCAGTTTAACAGGTTGACCTGCATCATTTTATCACCCTACAATCAATCAGCAGTGAAAGTGCAAGGTGAGAGGGGAAAAAAAGGTATCTTCTGAAGGAAGCACGGTCCTGGATTGCTTAGGCATATTATGAAACCACTGATGCAGACAACAGCTGTTTCAACTCTGAATACACAATTAACTTCAAGGCTGGGTCTTGCCTGGACCTCCTGTGTGCTTCCCACAGGCACAAGGCCTTCAACAGCCAGCTTCTTCTGGGTGAGCAGATTTCTGTCCCATCCCTAACACAGGCCACTGTGCCATTTTAACTCAGGGCCTTAACCAGACATAAGCCTGTCCAATTACAGAGCAAAATCATGCTTGGCATCCTGGATGTGGTACTTAGAGCTTTAGGTATGGTTGGCTTCACCACCACACATGGTGGGTGGAGCTGGGAAGAGCCAATATGCAATTAGGAGACAAAACCCAAGAAATGCCACTGCAATTCTTGCTGTTCCTGGCGTCTGTTGAATACTGGATGCAATTGCATCTTTTATGGATGCATAAAAGCATTTATTTGAAATATATAATGCTGTGAGGTAATTAAAGACTTAGAAAATACAGCTTTTAAACTGAACCTTGTGGCCTGGGGCGTTGTATGTGGTTACAAGCTGTTTAAAGACATCCCTTGGTGTACCGTGCCTGTCCTCATTGTTCCCACCATGCTGCCTTGAGAGATTAAAAACCAAACTAAACATCTCAGACTTTGGAAAGTAACCAGACACATTTTTAGGTTTTGCTCCTTACTAAAAATACACTTCTTAAAGCAGTACTGCTGTACAGTATAAATAAAGGCCTAACAGCGCACAGAGGCCTGAACATGAGTCGAACACCTTAACTCCTCACTTTACTTGATTAACTTTATGATTAAGAAATCCTGTCATGAAACTGCTATTGCGTTACAGTTGCCCAAGTGACAAAACTCCTTATCAGTTCAGTGTATAAAATGCTTGCTTGGGCAGTAAAGATGAATATACAAAAGTTAATCTGAAAGAAGACCTAAGATTATATTTATGGACAAAAAAACCCCATGAAATACATTTACTGAAGAATCAGTCTGTTGGAAACTACTTCAGATTACTGAAGGAAGCAATGAGGAGACAGGGTTGTTTGAGATACGGAAATAGCGCCAGCTCTGGGAAAAGGGACAGCTGCTGTCACCACAGCCTCACATCCTCTCCAGCACCACTGGGCTCTGGTACTAGGAGATGCTCTTCTTCTGAGATCCTGAAGAACCCTAGACAACATTTGGCCATACTGAGGGACTAAATGTCTTCAGTTCCTTATGCCACCTTTTCATGCCTCCTTTCCTTTTCCTCAGGCTTTATTTACCTCCATCTCTCTCTTGACTACTACTTAAAGAGAACTTGGAAAAATAAAGTTTTAGCTAGCTCTGCATCTGTAATAAAGAGAGCAAATAGCAATATCCTTTACAGCATCACACCAGTCTACATGTGTCCTGTGCATTTTTTAACATCCTTGCAGGACCAAGAGCAAGATCAAATTTATCCTCAGTAACAAAGAATCAGTAACTGCTGTTTTTGGTGTAGATATAGTTACATTTCTTCACAGTCGCTTGCATGGGGCTGTTTTCAGTTGTGATAACTGTGCTGATAACACAGCCTTAGTTCTTGCTTAGCAGCACATGCACAGTGTCAAGGCTGCTTCTACTCTTCAGACTGCCCTACCAGCAAGCAGGCTGGGAGGGGACACAGACAGGACAGTGATCCAAACTAACTAAAGGGATATCCCATGGCATGTGCCATCATACTGATAAATAAAACTGGGTGGGCTGCAATTGCTCAGACTGGCATTGGTTAGTTAATGGTGAGCAATTTTCTTCAGCATCACATTTTTCTTCAGTTTTCTTTTCCTCTCCATTAACTCTCCCTTCTTAATTATTAAACTGTCTTGATATAACTGAATTGTTTAAGTCTGAAGAGACCATCCAGTCCAACCAGTAACCCAGGACTACCAAGACCACCACTAAAACATAACACAAGCACCACAACTACCTCTTCTAAATATATCCAGGGATGATGACTCCACCACTTCCTTAGGCAGTACCTTTTTCCTATTATTAACTATTAAAGTGCTTTTATATCAACATACATATTTTCTCAATTTTAATCTTCAGATTCTTCCCCCATTCACTACAGGAGAAGTTACCCAGGGACCATGTGGGACTTAGGCACCACTCAGCATTAAACTAGAATGCTGACCCACAGTAGGGATATTGCTTTACTCCACTTTCTTTCACCTTCTGTCATATATATATATAAAAGAAAAAGACAAAAAAACAAACTAAACAACAAAAACCCCACAAACAACAAATAAAACCCAACAAACTCTTTGTTATACATAAGTAGACAAAATTGTACAAAAGAATTGCTTTTCCAAACTGCCACTAGAGGAGAGCATATTTAACCATTATTCACATTTGGATGGTTTCCCAGTTCATTTCTGTCTACGTAGCGGAAAAGCAAAACGTTTAACGGAGAACTTAGAGAGGAAAGACCTTCCCCCCTCCAGCCCTAGCGCTGTCCCCGCCCGCGGCGGTCGATGGGTGGAACCCCCACCGTCGGCCGCCCCGAGCAGGGACCGCGCCCGGTCGGGGTGGGTCCCCGGTTTTCCCTCCCTTCGGTCCCCCTCTTCCCCGTGCTCCGCCTCTGCGGGCAGTGCGCATGCATAGGGCGGCAGCTCAACCCCTGACTCACCCCCTTCTTCTCCCATCAGCTCCCGGGAGGAATCCCCGCGGCGGGCGAGGACGGAGTGGAAAAGTCGGCCACCATGAATCGGTTGGGGAAGAAAGCGAACGAGACTCTTATCGAGATGGCTCTCTCTGCAGATGGTAGGAGAAGACGGGGAGAAGAGAGAGGGCGGGAGGTGGGGGGGAAGCACTGCTTTGTTCCGTCTCTCCCCTCGGTGAGGAGGGTGCTGCGGGACTGGGTGCGGTCGGAGCTTCCTGTCCGGGGAAGCGCCCTGGCGGTGGGTGTTCGGTGGGCTCAGGTTCCACCCCGAAGCTCTGCAATCGTCTAGAAAACGAGGCTAATCATGGGTGATTTCAGCTCTCTCTTGAGCCTTTTATCCTCCAGCCTCCACTTAAAACAGCAAATAAGAAACACGTGTGTGTGAGCCTGAGCACAGCTGTTTGGCTCTTAATTAACCCTAAATAAACCTTAAAAAACCTGGGTTCTACAATCAGCCCACTTCTCTGTAGACACAGTATGAGTTCTCAGCAGATGAGTCTCCCTTTTTACTAGCAATGCCATGGAAAAGATGAGGGTTAACAGGTATAAGTTACTCCTGGGGGTACTTGGAAATAGACATAAGAGGACAATTTTTCCCAAGGATCATCAGCCATTGGAATAATCTGCCCAGGGAAGTGGTGAATTACCCAGCACTGAACACTTGTAAGATTTGGCTGTACAGGGTGTTGGGCCATTTTAACTAGACCGTCCTTTTGCTCAGAAAGGTTGGACCAGATGGTCCTTAAAGTCCCTTCCAATTTGTTATTCTATATGATTCATGACTATAGATCACCCTTTATTTCTAAACACACTTAAAATGCCTTTGCCTTACAGCAAATTTTTAGCCTTTCATGAAGCAGCACCAGCTGGGTTCAGGCTGAGATGAGCTGCTGTAACTGAGATTGTCATTACAAGAAGGTTTAGAGCTGACCAGGTCACCTCACTTCAGAAGGTGGGAAGAGTCCCTCTCCTGCCTTGTACCATCTGGGGTATGCGGGTACCCAGTCAGTTGTGGATAAAGGCCTCTACACAAGCTGCAGCCAGTGGATTTGTGTTGAGGCCTTGCTTTTTTGTGATAGCCAGGTTGTAAGTTTCCAGTTCATATCAGTGTCTGATGTAATTATAATAAATATGGTAATGTTATTCATAAAATAACATGATGTAATGCTTAAGTGTGTATTTATCAGTATCTCACCTGGCAACATGAATCAACAGTCACATGTAGTATAGTACATTTATATTTTCAGAAAGATTGTATAGAGACTTGTAGATACTTCAAAAGAAAAAATATTATGTAGTTTATTTTGGGGAATTTTCATTTGCCATCAGCCCTAGAAGTGAAGATCTTTAAGTGGGAAAGAGCCACTAACTGCTTTTGGGTTGGTTGCTGGAGTTGTATGCTTCCCCTCACAGCTTGAGTGTATCTTAGGAAATAAAAACTACAATACCATTTTAAACACCTTGTGTAAATGCATATTGTAAATTGCACAAGGGGAAAATCATTATTTTCAAGATCTTTGACAGTTTTGTTCCAGAGAGCTGTAAGAGCAGATAATGACTATGAAAGTTACCCCAAGAAGCTGTTTACAGGGATAGCGGGGAGCAGTACCTGACCGTGGCTCAGCAGGTGTCTGCAGCAAGTGTCAGACAGACGTCTGCCTTCTTGGTGGCAGCCCAGTGGAGCTGGCAGGCATGCTCAGGAGTCAAAGCAGATGGGTGTTCCAGCCTCTTGGCCATCAGTGTCCTTCCAGGCTCCGAGGCCTGAGTCATTGCTGACTGTGAGCAATGAAAAGTGCTTAGGACTGAGTTTCTCTAACCAGTGGTTTTTCTTCTGATATTTACAGAATATGTGACAAACATAGAGAAATATGTTACAAGTCATGTTTGTAAACTGAATTCCACCACATTCAGTTTTGACAAGAGTGTCTTGTGGGGATTTTATAGTCATAAATATTGAATCTAAGGAGATTAGAGAGATTTCATTGACTGAGGAAAGATTCACCATATAGTAACACATAACTGTCCATACAAAATCCTGCACCAGTTCAATTCACTCCCTTTTTAAATAAAAAATAAAAAATCAACCACTCTTTTAAGAAACAAAATTAATGTGGGGTAAAGTGAGTAGACTTTTTAAAGTTTATGTTGTCAATAAATCTATCAATGTTTTTTAAAAATTAAAAAATCTTGTTATTTTTTAGAAGAGTTACATGTGTGTATATATATCACTGGGACTTCTAATAGATGTAAACATCGGCCTTTTGCTTTTAAGGAAAAGATAGCATCTTAAGGAGGTTCCAAGGTGTAGGTGTCTGATGTGCACAGACGGGGTCTGTGTGAGTCAGTAGGAACAAGGCAGAAGGATAAAACATTTGCTGCTTATTTTCCTTAAGGATGTGTTACTATTTGGATAGTGTATGTATATTTATTTCTCTTTTACTACTAGATTTCATGAAAGCTGAGAAATGGGGTTTGGGTCTGAAAAACAAGTAGCACAAAGTTTAACTTGCAGTCTGTGGAGACTGCACCAAAACTTCTACCTTGAAGGAAGCTTTCTGGCTTCCTGTTGAATTACACCCACATGAGGTTGTAACTTCCATTTTAATATGTGTGATTTTGCTCTATTTTGGAAGATATGTGGTGGTTATTTGAAATAGGAAAAATGAAGAAAATTTAACTTGAAAAATTAGAATGTAAATAGCAGAGGAAGAAGACAACAGTATGTTAGGAATATTTTTTCAGCATTTTTTTTCCCAGCATGACATGCTAATGCTACAGTAGCTCTGTTGTGGGTTATATCCCCAAGACTGTGGATCTTCTGGAAACTTGTAATTGCCTGCACTCCATGATTTGAAATAAGCTGCCATTATACACATGGTTCCTCTTCCAAAACTTCCAGGAGTCTGGTTTGAACTCAGAATGCTCTAAGACCAATATGAATTCAAACACTTATTTAGGTTGGTTGTTATCTTGCTTTTGTTCCTTCTGAAAAAGGCAGCAAAACATCAGGAAAAGCTGATGGCATGACTTGCAAACAGCATTTGTGCCACTGTGTTGGCTTCTCATAATGCCTCAGTGTTCAGGGCCAAATACTGCTGTCATTTAGTAGAATGATAATTCACTTATTTAATCAGTATTATTGTGATTCAAACTAGTAACATAAAATACAGGCCTCTGTTTATAACTACATCTGTCTTTAATTACTGTAGCAGTGTATGGAGTAAATTGTGATCTATTTGTGGAAGAGCCGAATGGGGTATCATGTTCCCACAGGGCTAAAGCAGAGGGCTTCTTAACATGAAGGTTTTTTAAAGATTGTTCTTAGGTAATGAAATAAAAGCTCTGAGAAATGTAGGCATTGGTCAGAATATAGAAGTCCAACTCTCCCTTAGACCAACCAACATGTATTTCCTGAGTGGAATTCCTTACTGGCTGCGATGTGTCACTGTGGGGGTGCAGTGTCAATACAGGTGGGTTATGGAAAGTGAGTCTCCTTGTAATGGAAAACTCCAGTTTGTGGTAGCAAGGCTGCAAGCCTGTTGGGAACTGATCCCAACAACTTGCATAATGCTGCCATATATATCTTTTTTTGTGTACATGCTGTGGTGTTTTTAATGAGAAAATAAACATCAAGCTCATACCACCATAGCTGTTAAATACAGATTTTTATCCAGAGATTCGTCTCATCTGGGGAAAGAAAATGCCCTTGGACTGATGACAGATAATGCTTTCAGATAAGCCCCTGAATATAAGGTTAAAGTCACTTTCTCTGCAGCCTGGTGAGCAGCAAAGGGGAGCAGTTCCCAAGGAGGGATCCAGTCTCTCACATGCCTTCTTAACCCAGTAGCAATTATGTGGGAAGTTCAGGCCACACTTTGAAGAGTTGGGTATGACAGAATTCCCTCTGGTGAAGAACTGTGTGACTGTTCTGCCCAGTGCAGGTGAATGCTGTTTAGCCTGTAGTTAATAAGAGGTCTGCAGCCTCACCATTTTGCTTTTAAAATGGAAGAAAATGCTTTGCAGCAATTTTTCCTCTTGCAGCATTCCTGGAGGGAGGTTTTATTTCCAGCTGGGAGCAGAGGTTGTGAGCTGGAAATACCAAACAAACTCTGAGGAAGGAGCTGAAACCCTTCTGCAGCATAAGGCAAAGAGACATTCTCCCAGTGTTTCCCTCGCAAGCAGTTTGTACATGAACTGTCTGGTGGGAAGTTCCATGCTGAAGGGTTTAGAGGACTAACAGAAAGGCAGATTTCCAGAGCATAGGGGATTGGTTAATTTGGCTTTACAACTGCATAAAATTAAATTTTTTGAAAGTGAAACTACAGCTGGAAAGTTTGCAGTCTTTGCTGCTCATCAGTGAAATTGTGCTGTTCAGTATGATGTTGCACTCTGGAAGGCTTTTGGTAAGTAATTCTTCTGAACTGACAAACAATATTAAAAGTTACTTTGCTTTTCAGGCTTCTAGTTAACAGGTGCATTAGCAGCACATATTGAGAACTGAATGCTGCATTTAAAATGCAAGTTTTTGCACTCTGCAGAAGTATATACTGAAATAACATAACATGGAAGGGCACATTTACTAAGTTAATCATTACTGTCATGCAAGGAAAAATTAGGTAAGATAAAAGGGCATTACTGAAAATTTCTGTTAGTGGATATTTTAGGAAAAAAAAAAAAAAGAACAAAACCAAAAGAAACAAACCACAACAAAAACTGAAAACAAAACAGAACAAACAACAATATTTAGATTCAGTAAACTAATTAATGAGTTTTATATACATATGAGGAGAAGCACAGTGACAATATAGGTATGTAATTAAGAAAGTATAGGCAATGTAAAAATGTGGTGAATTGCTGTGTTAGATGTTAAGTTGCAAGGTAATCATGCAGTGAACTTTTTTACTGGTTTTTTTTCTTGTTAGCTGGGGGTTAAACTGAAGACCAGTGTAGTTCCCAAGTTGCACTTCATTATCTAGCAGTAATTTAATTGTATTTGGCTTTTCATGTGCACATGCATATACATGCAAGATGGGGAAGGGAGATCTTTGTGTCGTATTACTAGTGATACTTCTTGCCATGATAGCACAGTTATGGAAGGGTTTTGAGGTCTTTGTTATCTGAAGAAAGCTGAATATGTCACAGTTTATTCAACATGAACATATATGGGAGGAGTTGATTCTAGGTTGAGACTTGCTTACTTGGATTATGCTACAGAGATGTGTGTTTTTCTTTGAAGGGCCTCCTTCAAGAACCTACAGCTGTTGAACCCTTGCTGTTCCCTGCATTCAGCTGATGCATGCCAAGAGTGTGGTTCAGGATGTTTGACTTCTGCTGATAAAATAGGTGCAGAATAAGGCAGGATATCTGAGCCAATGTTAGAAACTTAACGTGGTGTATAACTGTGCTGAAATGTTTTATGAGCACAACTTGCCTCTCTTAATGTAATAGAATGCAGTTCTTAACTCACCAATCTGGGTGGGCTAAGGAATGTAACACAAGAAATCTATATGTTAAGTGTAGTTCTTCCAGAACAGCTGAGAGAATAGCTGAATTCCATACCTCCAATACTTACATTGCAATCAAATAAAAGCTTCTGAATCTATTTCTGTGTATTCAGAATACATCCATGTGTGAATTGGATCATTTCTTATACCACTTAAAGGTAGAACTAGGACATATTCTCACTCTGCCTGCCTTCAGTCTCTCTTTAGCCCATCATTGGTTTCTGCTAAGGTAGGGTTTCTGCTTCAGTTGTAACTGATGCTCAAGAAATGAGAGAAACTCTGCAGCTGTCACTTAGAATTTTCAACAGATCCTATAGATGAAAGGGTTCTGAGGTTTACTAATTTTTAACTAATTTTTTTTTTTTTAGGCTACTGTTCCAAATCAGAATTTTCCAGTGCACACAGATCACTCATTAACACATAACAATATAAGCACCTCCTTACTTCATCTTGCTGTTTTATCCTGGTCTTTTGGTAGAGTCAGAGCCATTCTTCACTGGTTCTCAGCAAAGCTGTAAAGTTCAAAACACTGTTCTTTACGAAGTGAGAATTTCTTTGGGTGAAGTGCAGTTGTATAACTGGAAATCCCCAAGTGATCATCTTTTCTTCCTTCATAGGTTCCCAAGGGTAAATGTGAAATCTGAGGCCTTTGGCAAGATAGCAGGACCAGAGTGAGCCATGTGGGCAGGGCTCGTGATGCAGATGGCTGGCCTTTAATTTTCTGCACTAGCCATAAATTAGAAAGAGCCCTGTGGTTTGTTATTCAAAAGGGGTTTCTTAACTATCAGGTAGGAAATCAGCCTATATTTGCACAATTTATAGTGTGCTAGAAATACACCATGCTAACCAGTAATGACTAACAGATGTGGTTTTGAGGCCATCGGCATATTGGATTTCTTTTCATACTTTAGTCTGCTAATTGACTGGCACTTAAATAAAAAAGCTCTAAATGATTAATTCCAGAGTTATTTAATTATCTTTAAGTAGTTTGGACAGAAAACATTATGTCTTGCAAAGTCATACTTCAGAAAAAAAATAAGGGTGGTGGTGGTGTAAAAGGTCTTTCTATACTGGTATATTTTTATGTCATTTGATGTGAGAAAATGAAACACCCGATGAATACACTAGCAAAATTCTAATTATGCATTTCACTGGAAGCACAACCAAAATACTATTGAAGTAGGTAGAGCATAAGAACCAGAAGGAACAAAAAAATACCAGAGTTAGATCGCTGGGTAGCATGAAACTGGGGAATACTGCCAGCAGATAGCAATTTCAGGGTGTATTTTTTATATATTATTTTTTACTTTCTTAATAAAAGTACAAGTTACATGTGTTCCCAGTTTATGCTAAACCTCTTCCCACCATTTTTTCCACTGGTTCCCCATTGTTGGTTCCTCATTCATGTATCACTTCCAGTATCTGTGGAAGATCTCCTGTACAAGGATGAGAACATAATGTGTGTCCATGGAATGAACAGTGGGCTCTCCAGTGCTTCTGAGAACTTGTGTATTGCAAATGCTCAAAGAAAACAGAGATTGTGTTGCTTCAGAGTTACATCAGAGACTTCAGTGGAAGTCGGAGAAATGTGTTAATGAATGATGCTATAAGACTTAGGTGTCTCTGGGACCATTAGGAAAGCAGGTCTATACTTAACACTTTTCTTGAAATGCTTGTAACATCCTTGGGCTGTGATGAAAAGCACTACTGTGGTTGCCTTTTCTTCATCCTCTCTTGAAGGAGAGCAGCTGGTGTGTTCATATATGGGCAAAGCCAGTGCTTGAGCTCTTTGCAGTCAGGTAGTGCTGATGGGATTTGGCCTTTCACATCTAATCTTAGGTGTGAAGAAGCGTAGTGGGAATGCTTCAGGAATTGCCAGGACTCTGCAGTTTATTTTGCCACCCTGCTCTTCTGAGGTTTATCCTATTCCCCCTTACCTACATGCATCTAAATGCTGTACAATTGCAAAATACCTCACATTATCCAGCTATCACTGCTCTGGGTGTTTTTTAATTGCTTTTGCCTGTTGATCAGTTTACATGTGACATTCTACAAAATGATGGTCTCCCAAATGTCTAAGTGCTACCTTGAGTGCTCACAGCATGCTGGAAGTCTTGTCTGTGCTGGCACACACCGTATGGCAATGGTTATTGCCATAACCGCATCAAAATGCCATTCAAGTTCTGTGTTACATCACTATGCTTGTGGGTTTTTGCTAAAAACAGATTTGCACAACGTGGTTTTTTTTCCCTCCCCCCACCCTTTTTTTCTTAAAAAAAAAAAATCTCAGTGCCTTTTAATCAAAAGGTTGGCTTTATGGTTCTTCAGAAGGAAAGTAGTTGAGTGTAAACCTCAAGTTCTGGTTTAAAATACTCATTTACTATAATAGAAATTAGAACAGAGTACTTCATGTATTTTCCAAATGCTAAATGAGATTTTACTTCTGTGTAATTATGCCTATACTAACCATGCCTAGTTACTAAATAATTACTTCTTTTACTTCTTATTTATTGATAAATAAATAGATGAATTAGTAACACTGGCTTTAGTTGCTCAGGAACCAGCGTGCTAGGTGGGTCCGTTGTTCCCCAGGGCAACTCAGACGTCCAGCTCTATAAGGATATGGTCAAAAGTCACATAATTAGTTAATAAGTCATTTTAAAGCTATGTTTTTCTCAGACATGGAAGCACTTAGAATAGTGATTATGAAGCTTACTTGGAATGAGTGACCTTACTCTGCAGAGCTCTTCGTGCAGTCTGTGTTTTTGTGAGTGACTCATTGCTCAGTCAGACTCCTTATCAAAGATGGAAATTGGTCAGAGTAAATCCCACTGCGAGAGTAATCCCCTGGTGATTTTTTTTGAGAGCAAAGGACACAATACTGTAAATAGCTTGTTGATATAGTGATAAATAATAATGTTTAAAATTGATTTTTCTTTTCTGCCAGGCAGGCCAGGTTATTGGATAATGGCAGGGCTTTATTGAGATAACTTCACAACATCTAGGAAGAAAAATACCTTAAATTTCTTGGTAAGGATGAATATTAAAGATTTTATTTATACTACAAAGTAGATACCTCAGGACAACTGGAATGTAAGTGTCTGGGTTTGGTTTATGGTTTGTTTTTAGTCAGTGTTGGTTTGTTTGTTTTCATTTCACCTGGACCATTAACATTTTGCTCTAGAGATACATATGTGCATGAACTGATGCTAAAGATGTCAGGCATATGCAGAACAGTATGACAGGTCTGAAAGTTCTTTTTATCTGCTTGGTTTTGTTGACTGTTTGCAGCTCCTTTTTTGCTGTTACTGTGTCTAAGAAAATAATGGAAATAAACGGAAGCAGTGTTTTGGAAACAATACTGCAAGTAATAGCAGGACCAGTACTAACACTGCCTTACTGATGCTAAACAATAAAGAGTTTATCAACATCTGCCTGAAAATTCCTGGCTCTGATTTTGCCTTTGGAAGAGTTCTGTCAGAGGCCTTAGATTTCTTTATATATTTACTACAGTGTGTAGTATTGAAGGACAAGGCCATGCCCTTAAATATGGTTCCATCACAATATTACTGGCTTACACCCATCTTTAGATAGGAAGTTGTAATTGCTTGCAGAATTTTAAAGGCATTTTCTTACACTAGCAGAAACTGCTATGATGTTCCCTGCTGCCGAAACAGTTAAATGGCATCCGTATTTGTGATGCTGAGTAAGGTGCCTGGACAAAAAGGTGAATGTTGGTGTCTGAAGAGGAACCTGCTCTGTGCTTTCTGTACAGGTCACAGTCTCTGGTTTTCAGGGCTTTTCTTGGACATAGTGGCTCTGTTGGAAAGGTTAGAGGACAATTATTAGATGGAGTCATGTTAAAGTGGATTTTACTTCTGGTTTTTACTGAAGTGTTTTTTTCCTTTTAAAGATGACACTGCAGTTCTCACCAAGTTCAAGCCATCACGGTCAGAAGGTATTGTACTAACCTGCATTACACTTTCCTCCATTCTATGTCTGTCCTCTGTCTGTATTTTTTTTTTATACTGAGAGCCTCTTGGAAATCAGGCAGAAGTTCATGAGTCATTGATATCGCATATGAGCTGGGCTTTTTGCAATGATTTGCAAGTCTAAGCTCTCTGTGGGCAGCTATGTCTTGGTTAAGAACTCATTGGATATCTCCATTTCTGGATCTTGTTGCAGTTCTGGTTTGCAGCTCCTTTACACCTTCCTTGAACATGCATTTCTTGTACTTTTCCTGCTCAAGAACCTGTTAATGTATTTTTTAATAAGTGACTGTTTGTTGTATTTCTCAGTTAATATATGCTTTTCATTGTCATTTTGCCTTCTTATGTGCTGCTCTAGGGTTATGTAGTTTTAGTCCCTTGGATCAGAGATACCAAGAGACTCCTTCCACAGGTTGCATAAATTATCAGATGTGGCACTGTGAGAGCATTTAAAATGTATAACTCTGAATTGTGCTTATTCCTGAGGTTAAACAGCCACAGCAAGTATAATCCAGAAAAAAAATGCACAGCAAGTCTGTTGTTTTAGGCTGTGGAATCAAGTTCAGGTCCTCAGCAGCACGGATGGATGGAATGGGGCATGGGGGTTGCGTAAGGAAATGTCTGGGTTTTCTGCTTCTGGGCCCTGGGCTCAGTGCTGTCAGGCAAGGCTGCAGAAACATCTTTTCTTCTCAGGACTGCAGGCAGAGCTGGAAGCAGAGCATGCTGGCTATGCTCCCTTTCTTTGGTCAGGGTCTGCTGTCTTGGGCAGCTTCTCACTTTCTATAACTTTGGAGCCAGCCCTGTATGAAGGTAGAGGCTCTTTGTATGAATATTCTTGCAGAAATAGTTTCTCACATAAATTAATTTGAATATTCAGATGCATGTAGTTTTTTGAGTAAAGACTTCTGTGTTCTTACTATGATATTCTCCTATTATGATCATTTGGGTATTTTACATGTTGAATGCTTGTGCTGTGTTGGAAGGTGACCCGAGTACAGTTCTGTGTTGAAGCTGTTCCTGTAAACCTTTTCTGTGTTTGGTGTTCTGTCTTACAGTGTGGTCCCTGCAGCATTTATGATATATGTGGTGTGGGTAGAAAGAATGATCCCAAATTATTAACTGTCACACTGACTTCTTGGAGATTTCTTAGTGCCGGTCTCCACATTTGCATCTGCAAGTGGAAACACCTTTCTACAAAAGCATAAGTAAAACTTAAGTGTTCAAATTGTATCTACTAATACAGGTTTTTCAGGTGTAGTTTACTTCAGCAGAGTAGCATGCAACGACTTTAAATATCTGAGCATTTAGAAACTTAGACATATGATTATATGTTATGTACTGTTATACTATTGCCCAGTTTGTCATCACATGTACAGCAATTGAGCAGTGAGTCACTCACAAAATGCTCTCAAGATGTCCTTCAGTAGCTTATTTAGATTTTTGAAGAAACAGTTTAATATCCTGCCTGGATGCAGTTTTGACATAAAATAGTGCAGGTTACAAAAGAAAGTAGTTTGTTTTATTGGTAGGATTAACATAACTGTAGTTGTCTTGACAGTGGTCCAGTGTAAGATGTGCTAGTTGTTCTATACCCAGCAATTACTTCCTTGATGGAGAAAGGAATGTGATGAATCATTTTATTTTTTTTTTAAGAAAGAGACACTGTTACTAGATGCCTACTCTAGATTGTGATGAGCTGTTTCCAAAACTGCTTATCCTTTTCCATTGGTGGTGGAATTAGATGCCTGATTTAGGAGACTGGCCTGTCTGATCAGTGGAGAGATGGCTGTTGAAAAAAACATCTTGTTGAAGGAGCCCAGCTTATATGGGCTCTGGATTGTTCTTCAGAGGACATTGGTGACAGCAGGCTCACAGCCACAAACCCAGACAGCGTTTCAGTATGACTTAGGCATCTGAAGATACTCAATATGATTTTTCTCTAAAATGTTGTTAACATTTAAATAAGTGTGCTTGGTGAACTGACTACATATGAAGGAAGGTCATGTCAGAGTTCAATACTGTTGTTAAAATAAAGGTGAGTGGTTTTTGTTTGCTTTAAAAAAAAACAAACACAACACAACAAACAAAACAAGAAGCTTGGTAATTCATGCTGCCATTCTTGATCCTGTCATCATATCTCCCATTATGTGTGCATCTGAGATTATGAATCGTTAATTACATAGCAGCAAAAAACCTAATTCAACTTCTAGCAAGTGACCCCAGAGATAACTGAACTTCCGTAACAGAGGCAGCAAAGCTCTGGGTGAGAGATCCTCATAAATAGTAACCTAGCAGACATTTGAGACAAGAAAGATACATGATGCTGACATGGTTTTGTCACAGTTAAAAATATGTTTGTGTGACTGTAAGGTTACAACCAGGCAGTACAGAATGAGTGTATTGTGTCTTGCAGCATTTTTTTCCTCTTCCAAGAACCATTCATGAACATTTTTATGCTCTTGCTTTTGCCTTTTTGTGGCTTTGTGCCTTAAAGATTCACATCCATTTCAGATACAATACTATTTTAAAATAAGGAATGCATTTTTGTGAATCTGTTTTTTCTTTCAATGTTCCCTAGGGGAAGAATGCAATGGACCTTTATGTGAAACTATTTCAACTACAGCATCAGAAGTTCCAAGCAGCTCTGAGGTAAGGTACTGCTGGTGTTAACATACCCCTCATACAAACAAAGAGTAAAAGTTGCCATAAAAAAGATAATTAGTTTTAAAACTTGGATTTGTTTTAGACTGTCTTACACTGCTTTTATATATCCCTTCAAATATTTTCTTCCTCTAGTGTTTTGAAGAAACAAAACCATGAATGTAACGCTGAGTCTCCCTTAGTCTTACAAGAAACTTATCAGTGTTAGTGCTACAAAAGAGCAGCAGTAGAAAACAGTATGTCTTAACAGCTTATCCAGTATCAGTCTTGAAATAAGAACCACACAATCACTTAATGTTTTGGCAATTGGAAAAACATAATGCTTCTGCACAAACCCAACCCTTTGTTTTATGTTGCATATTTTGCTGCTTTGATAGGGAAATCAAAGCAAGATATATGAGAAAGCAAATGAAGATTGAAGTCATAAGAAAACCTCTTCCTTGCTATATGTGCAATATGAAGAGCATCATGAGCTATTCATTTTTTCACAATACCTCATTGCTTAGTATGGACAGTACACAATAGTTTAAGTGGAGAGTGGTGTGTGGTTACTATTCAGTTAAAAACATATTTTAAAAGAATATTTAAAATATGCTTTTTAAAAATGGATATTTTATTTTAAATTCTGTTGTCCAGTTTCTTTATTATGGTTATTATATCCTTAGAGGAAGATAGGCATACTTTTAGATAGGAAATAGTTGCTCTTGTCTAAGTAGAGTCTCATACTGGCCATGTGCACTCATCAGAAATTATGTCTGTTGAATTGTTAGAAAACTGTAGCTGTTCTGCTGAAATTCTTAAGAGTAAAACATGTATTTATGTACCTCTAAGAGGCAAATTTAGAGATGCTTATGTGAACACAAATCTCAGAAGTGCTTCCTAGATTATACAGATCTTTTATCTTTCTAGCACGTGCAACCACGTTACCTAAATCTTTCCTGAAATCTATGAGTTCCATGTTAAAAATTGTTACTAAGTTCACCCTGCTGCTTTCGGAATGTATCATAGGAGTTGCAGGCATCTTATTCTCAGGAAAAGTTTCCATAAACAACCATATTAAATACTTCACTGAACCCTGGCTAGGTATAACCTCCAATTATAGCATATGAATCATCATACTATGATAAGTGTCAGAGTCTGATGCTATTTCTGAGTCCCTTTTGAGTGTCTTGGAGTAGATGGAGATTACCCATTTCACCAAAGCTTGAGGTAATTCACTTCATGACTTAGCATATATCAGGAAGAAGTTCTTTACCTGGAGGGTGGTGAATCAGTGGAATAGGCTCCCCAGGGAGGTGGTTGGGGCACCATCCCTGGAGGTATTCAAGGTGAGGTTGGCCAAGGCTCTGAGCAGCCTGGTCTAGGTGAGGGTATCCCTGCTCACTGCAGGGAGGCTGGACTAGATGACCTTTGGAAGTCCCTTCTAGCCCTAAACATTCTATGATTCTATGAAAAGGCAGGAGAAAGGGTGCAACATGTCTCGTATATGAGACATGGGATTTGAACCTTGTTTGAAGAGTGAAAGAATAATGATGGGATGGGAAAGGAGTCTTTGGTTTTCAGCACTTTCTTGTCTGGGAGGTTGTCTCCATGTGACAAACACTTTTGGTTCCTCTAGTAAAAATTTCTCTGGTAACTTCATGCTGCCTTTTCCCTTGTTTTCTACTTACTTACTTCTTTTTTTTTTCTAAATAATTTGTTCTTAAATATCACAAAGTGTTGTCATACTAGTAATATTAGTCCGTGGTTGACTCTATTACTTGTTTTTTTGTTATTTTCCTCTCTCCATCTAAGAAGAGACAGCTTATTTGGGTTTAGATATTTTGTTTCCCCAGATCAGCTGGTTATCTGATGTTTGCTTACATTTAAGTTAGTACTCCTCTGTGCTTTGCTTTATCATACTCTGTGTCCCCTAATATGGTTTCACTTATCTGTTTTTTTGCTTTCAATGCATTAGGTAGAGAAAGTTACTCTTAATCATCTTGCCCTGTTTCACACTTATCAGCCATGAAAGGCTCACTTCTTGATGATTAATGCCCTAGGTAGTCAGGTTAACTCTATCCTTAGAATTTTTTCATTATTTTATTCCAACAGTAAGATAGCCCTGAATTTCAGTTGTTTTTTTTTCAGTTGTGTGATTTTTGTTGTTTGTGGGGTTTTTTGTGGTTTGTTTTTTTTCTATAGAGCGCTCATACTTTATCTTCCTGTGTTGTCACAGCTTCAGTTTTCTGTAAGCTGAAATAATTTATTTTCCCTCAGTTCTTTGCTAGGCTGCCTTTTGTCAGCCTCGATACATTCCCATAGGAATTGAGCAGGGTCATCTGTTCCAGCATGAAAGACAAGCTATGGTTTCTCCTCTTTTCACCAAGACCCTTCTGGCTCAGCTCAAGATGCTTTGGTTTTGTTTGACAGACAGAGTACTCCTTCATTTTATGATTGCACTCTCATGACAGATAGGTTAGTAATTTTCTTGTTATTTAACCAAGTACTTAACTTTGTTCCTGCTTTTGGAAGATGTGAACACATGATTTGTCAAGTAATTTTGAAGTAGAAATTGTGTTCATTTATAAAAAGGAACTGTTAAGTGAATTTACATTCTGGTCACAACTTCATTATGCTCAGACTGTCTTCGTTTTTGGAAGAGAAGAAACATAACATACAGTAACAGTATGCTGCTGCTCAGCAGCAGGGAGAAAAAGCTAAGTCCTTTTCCTTTATTTTAGCAATAGAGGGAGGGAACAAAAAAAAATCTATAATAGTGAGCAGAAAACATTATCTATCCATAATTCTGTGGTAGGATTTTTCTGTTGTAATCTATAAAGGAATATGTGATTTGGACATAAGAGTGATCAAAATAAAACAATAATGAAGGTGAAAGTCTGCAGTGAAGCTTGCCAACATATATACAAAAGTCGGGTGAAATCCGAGACTCAAAAAGTAATTCAGTCACAAAACAATGGATTGAGAATCTGTTTTTCCTCTGTGGTTTATATTTCTATAGAGAAAGCGTTGGAAAAATACACAGCGACACAATTCTGCTTTAATAGAATGGTGCACCTCTGTACAGTGATTATAATTAGCTGTTCAAGTGACAGAGTAAATAACGATGAGGTCCACTGACAAAGAGTTTCTGTTCTTATAAGCAAAGGTGGTCAGTTAAATAATTCAAGAGTGGAAGGAAGATTTTTAAAACTGAATAATAATAAATTTCCTGATAGTAAAATTTTAGGTCGTTCAAGTGGGATAATAGTAAATTCAGTACAGATTTTATAGAAGACTGAATCAACACTAGTTTTTAGTTTATCCACATCTTTAGTAGATATATGCAGAGGACTGTCTGCTATTTCAGTTAAGAACTACAAAGTAACTTAAAATGTTTGCTTTGTGCTTGAACGCTGTTTTGCAACCTCATAAAAGGCAGATGGCTGCACTACTCTTGAATAAAGCTGCAGGATTGTGCCCTACTCTAGTTCTGAAAAGGTAGGAACTAATTTTGCATGGTTATATATGACATTTTCACCTTTCCTGTTAAATACACACCAGTGAAATACTCACTAAAAATTCCTGTTAATCAGAATTTTCCATATTGTAACCTGACCGTGAGAAAAGTCTAAGAACAATCTGTCTTTTTTTAAGGCAGGTTGGCAGAAGTAAATCGGCAGAGCTCCATCAAGTGTATTAAAGCAACACTTTTTGTGAAAATTATGGGTATGACGCACAAGAGTTTTTTTATGAGAGCAGCAGGTGCTGCAGGCTTTCCAAATGAAATGATTTTTTTTAACCCCTTAAGAACATAATTATATTACTTTTCATGCTTGTTCAATTCTCAGTTCAGACTGGTGGGTTCTCAAGTAGAGAGAAACATAAAATACCATTATTACCAAATCAGTTTCAAAATCTAGAAGGAAATACAAAAATAATTCTTTCAATTATAACTACAGAACAGAAACTGAGGGATATTTTGGGGAGATAGGGAATGCATTAAAGACTTAGTGGATACCAAAGTAGAAAGGATCAGCCCAACACTGCTGCCATTACTGCCAACTTTCTTCATTCTTGGTTTTAATCTCAACGAAGTTGGACTATTTGTGTTTCTGAAAACACTCTTCTGTTCTTATTTTGGTGGTGTCTCTCTAAAGGGTTCATATATTTCAAATGTGCAGAAGGTTTGATCACTAATCTTGCAATAATTAACCCCCATGACTTGAGCTAAATAAATTTGGAGCACCGCATTGAGAGCAGGATAAGTTCCTAGATTAACAAGATGGTGTTCCCCAAAATGCATAGCACTGTACGAGGGACTCTGCCAGCTCTGTGTCTTCATCTCACACTTTAGTGTTCCAATGAATTTATTAGAATTTTACCTCAGAACGAAGTAATGCTCAGTATGGGCAGTGTATGAGGACCAGTGGATGGCTAAACCCCACTGGTTTTATATATACAACTAATCATGGAAAAGACAGAAGCCATAGGTGGGAGGAGTACAGGATGGAGGAGAGGCAGAAGGAAAGCAGATGAAGAGTGCCTGCTTGACTGCCAGGGCAGTTGTGCAATGACATGGTGAGGAGCTGTAGGGCAGCAGTGAAAATCAAGGCTGCACTTTCACTGATGTCAGATTTGTACAGCACTTTGCATCATGGGTATTTTCAGTATAATTAGAGAAAACCTTTCTGCTTAAGTGACTCAGCCCCTGGTTCTCTACAAATAGTGCAGATTTTCCCAATAGCATCAGTGACGTGAGGATTATACTTCTAAACCCAGTTCAAACCATCTTAGGGTAAGATCCCAGTGTAGCTATTTATATTTGTATTGCTTCTGATGTGGATTCCTTGCCAAAAGCCAGATCCTCCTTTCTGTGTTTATTTTACTGAATTCTGAAAAGGACATTTTTATTTTCTTTAGGTAAGCAAATGCTTAAAGATGGCATCATTAAGAAAGAATGCAAAGACGTGTGTATTACTTGCAATGTAAACAGAACAAAAATAGTGTATGTTTCATAAAATGATAGGAATAGATTTGAGTGGTTTCTCTCAAGTAAAAATGAACAATATTATTTTATAATTAAAAAAATAAACAGTACTTAATTATAAATGGATTTTGGGGAATGCACTTTTTGAACTATTACAGATTTAAACCAATAAATGATGATACAATAATTAAATTAAGTTAGTGTTCTGCTTTCGTTGGAAGTTAACTTAATTCCATGGAGAACTGTCATACTCCCATAACATGATTGCATTATTTGGTTGCACTGTTTAAACTTGTCTGGGATTTGTTTTCAGAAGCAAAACAAGAGTGTAAGAAATTACTAACAGTCTTAGATATTGCAAAACAACTTTGCTATTGCAAGTTTATTCATTTCAATAGCAAGGCCTGATCTCAAAATCCCTTGCTTGTTCAATCCCTTGCTGGCTGTGGGCAAGGACCCCAGATAGCTGATAGATGTGTCTTTGTAGGATAGCTGTTCTTTGCAGGGTCCTCTGCTGTTTGTATTCCTGTCATGGCTGTGTGGAGCCTGGCCGTCAGATGTTGCAGCACCCTTCAGGCCCACATACAGGAAAATAATGAGCACACATATCATGTATAATTAAAATGAGGATTGAGCCTCTCCAGGCATGGATCGGAACTAGAAGCTGGGAAGCTTTCACTGGTCTCATTAGGCATAACAGCTACAATTACTGATACCAATTTACCTTGTGTACACTATAAGGTTTATGATTTGTCTCCTTGCATTTGTTTTCATTCAGTGCACATGGTATAATTTCAGCTTGTATTGAAAAAATAGTGTAGTAAGGAGCATCACATTTGTTCTGAATGCAAATGCAGCCACCTATGCTATGTTTTCTATCTTTAATATTAAAATAAAACACTGTTACAAGTTGTTCTTCATCAGCTTATAAACCATAATCTGTGCTAAGTTGTTTAGACTTTATTTTTACGATGGAAATGCTGAGGTATACTGTATAACTCTTACTGATTTTTAAAAATCCATACGGACAATGTTAAAGTCAGTGGTGTAGGCTAGAGACCCACCTCATCTGAAGAAAAAGAGGTTTGTTTAAACTTTGACTTTCCAGACTGCAAATCAAACCAACACTCAGAATAGCTTTTCAACAACCAGAAGCTACACTGTTTCTTCTGAAATAGCCTTTTATTTTAAAGCATCCTTTGCATCATTGCTAACAACATTATGTTTTTCCCATGATGCCACTGGCAGGGCCTAAACAGCACTGAGACTACTTTACTCATCCCTGAACATCAAGTGGTAAGCAGTCAGCAATATTCATGCTTCCTTGCATGAATTCGTGTGGCGTCTTCAATTACCATATGCCAAAAAGTCCCTCATCAGAAAATTTTCCAGTTTCAAGGATGCCATCCTTACAAAAAGAATTAGTTTATACATGATCTTACAGTTAACTTGTTCTGGATTATTAAAAAATGCCTTAATTCCTAGTAATGATTTAATTGATAAATTCAAGCAAATTGGAAGAATAATAGACAAAATTGAAAAGTTAAGATTGGTGGAGAAAACTGGAAAGTTTGCTTTTTTGTCATTCTTTTGGTTTGGTGGGATATAGGATGTTTTCTGACTATGGTGTTATTAACAACTGTGGGATTCCTTTTTATCATGGTAGCCTGGAGGGCTTTGTGAGTCAGCATGATACTTTAAAATGTTTCAAACAGCAAGAAACAAACATGTGACTGCATTTGAAGTGTGTTGCTCTTTTATGTTTGTTTTTGTTTTGTTTTTTTCTTACTGTGGTAAATGATAAGGCTCAAAATACCCACTTATTGAAATTTGCAGACAAGATAACTACTAATTGTCGAATATATCAGAAAACTTTAAATTCTTCCATGGAGAAAAATTACAACTATATATATATAAAGATAACTAAAGAAGTACATGCTGAGGTATATTAAAACTGTCTGCTTGCTTACATTGGGCTCTGGTGTCTTACATTAACACACATGCTTCCTTAGCATACTTTTAAAATTTTTCTTTGTTCTATTCTTGTTTAATGTGTTCTTTTATCCAGGGAGCCTTTTTCTGTGCATTTAAATTTTAGTGCAAGTATCTTGGTGTCCTTAAACTGCTTTGAAATGCATGTTTTCAAGCTTTTGGATTTTACTGTAGTTCAGAATCTCAAGTGGTGAAGGTGCAGAAAGTAGTTAGCAAGTTTTAGCTGCAAGATTGCAAGTTTTAGCTACAAGAAATATGTGGGGTTTTGTAGCCTGCATGAAACTTAACTGGAATTTATGATGTGTGGTGTTAAGAGTGTTGTTAATACACTTTTTTTCAAGGTGAGTAAGCTTTTCAGTTGCGTGGATTCCTCCAAGGAAGAATATTGAAGAGAACTGCATGCAAAGGGGATCTCTGGTATAAAGGGAACTGAGTTTACTGTGCATAACCAGGAATTTGCTTTTTTGATTTTCTGTATTAGACTGTATTTTGTAAGCAAGAAAAATACTGCAAATCAATTTTTATTTGTAATTTCAGACAATTGTAATGCAGGATTATGATAACTTTTAGATGTGCTGATGGGGACTGTGTTATTAACATAACTTCTCAGCATACCTATTAATCATAGCCAGAGGTTCTACACTGTGCTATAACAATAATGTATTGGGTTCCTCCATCTCTGATTAGTGCTGGTTACTGCTTTGCTACTGAAATTGCTGCTTAGAGCACCACTCTCTCACTCCAAGATACAAAAACCAAAAGGGGACAGCCATTGAGGTCTGAACCTGCCATCCCAGCTCGGTGAAGTTGGACATCTGTAAAACTTGGAAGTCCAGGGAATTGAATTTGGGGAGGGTGTTTCTGAATGTAGGCTTCTAAGAAACTTGCAGTTTTCTGTATGAATATTAATCTGAAGAGTATTTGTCTAAGCAATTGAAGTCTGTCTGAAGTATGGGCATGGAAAGAGCTAGGACATGTAGCAGCAAGCTGTATTTGGAGGAAGCTCTGTTGCCTACAAGGGGAGAACTGTGCAAAGTGGCCTGCAAGGACCAAAGTTTCCTTTTAGGTTGATGATGAGAAATACAAATCCCTGTGAGTCCTGTGAAAGTATAAAGGCCTAAATCATTCAGGTATATAATCTGCTTTTCAGGTACTGTGATATTATTAGACCACTGACAGCTAGCTGACTGCTGACCAAGGTTAGCTATCTCTGTGCTTTGGTGGGAGAGCAAGGCCACAGAAATGTTTACTGCAGCCTCTGTCCCTCAGCTTAAATCCAAAGATGCATCTCTGAAGCAGTTTCTGTTACGGTGTGTAGTGGTCGATGCCACATCCAGCAGCTTGTTTTCCCCTTTCCTGGTCATGGTGACTGCCTTGTTTACTTTGGCCCTGGAAATGTGTGTCTGAGCTACCTGGGGAGCAAGGTGGCCAAAGCCTGTTTTTCAAGTATATAGCAGTGTGGAGAGTTTTCTTGGATTTGAACATAGTAGGTGACCACCAGCCAGCATTTACACACTTCACCCAAACCAGTGTGGGCAGAAATGGAGTGTTCCTTACTTGATCTTGAGCTGTGTTTATTTCCATATTGAGATCTTGGACTTTCCTGTAACCTGTCCTATTTGAGTAGGATTTCCTACTGCAGGGCTTTAATTTTTGTCTAACATGAGCATTGCAGGTCTAGGTTCTTTAAGGGTTGTTCAGTTGAACATGGTCCAATACCCTTGTCCTCCACCGGATGTCTACATAGAAGTCAGCAGTTATGGGGTATCTATAAATACTAGTATAATTCCATATCAGTACATTAAGTTTGCATTTATATAGCCACATAAAAAAAGAATCAGCTCTTTGTGACAGACCGGTGTTCAAGAAGGATGTCTGTCCAAGGCTATGAAGTCATAGAGATAATTAGAACTAGAAAGTTACTACAGGAGGACAGGAAGATAGTATTTGTTTTGGAACAAATGGATTTTGTAAACATGTTTTGTAGTTGATGCATTTATTCAGCTTTTTGGAAGTACTGGTAAATGCTGAACACTTCCAGTAACACCAATTCATAGAGTCATGTAGTGACTTGGATTTGATCTCTGGAAATCTCCTTGCCCAACCTCCTACTCAAGGCAAGGCTGACTGTAAACTTTTTATCAGGTTGCTCAGTCAGGGCTTTGCTTGCTCAAGCCATATGATCTTTGGGGATGGATATTACTCAGTGTCTCTGGGCAACCAGTTGTACCTGTTGTGCTCAACCACACCTTCATATCCAGTAGGAAATTCCCTTGTTACAACTTGTGGCTGTTGCCTCTTATATTTTCATCATATGCTTTGGGGCTGAAATTCCAAATTGGGTATTATTCAATTATTCAAAAGCTTCTAGTTTTTATCTGTACTGCGTTAGGAAGTTTTAATTTGGTTACCTGCATTCCAGAAGGTACATGTCACAGAGTATCTGCTCTGATGAGGTGTAACTTCATTTAATAATAGCAGCTTGTATATTATTAAATAAGTTGAATACAGTTTTGCAAAGAACTGTTAACAAATAAGATACATGAACCTGTAATGTTTTGTGATTCACTGCTACAACCAAAGCAAGTTACTAACACTTCATGTATTTTAAACCTGTAAGTGCAGAGTGTGCACAGAACTGCATGAATGTGCAAGACTGATCTCATTCTGCTTGTGAAATCCAAATGAAGCAAAAGGCAAAGGGATAATTTATGAATTAATAAGCAGGCCTGTCACTATCCATGAGGAATAATCCTATGTACAGAAGGAGAGGCAAGTGATAAATATTCCCCTTCTCAAAGCAGATCCCACAGTGACTTCTTAAACTGACAGTTAGACCTTTAATAACCAAGCAGGATTCTGCTAAATCTTAGAAAATTAATTAGCAAACTTTGGCACTAAAGTGTTACTTCAGTTGTTTGGAATAATCTAATCATAACTATGCTACCCAAAGAATTTGGGACATTGCTTTGACATGAGCTTTTTTTGAAATAACTATTAGTTACTGATTCTTTTTTCTTGGTGTATGGATTTTGTTAGTTCACTAGGACAATGTCTGTACTCACACAATCTCTGTCTTTTTAAATTAGTGGTTGGGATGGTCGGGTTTTAGGCCAGTTCCCAACATGCTAAGTTGTTAGAATGCACCTGGAGTTCACTTACTGTAATGCTGAATAATTTCAATACCATTGAAATAATAATATAGATGTCAGTGTGGTTCTGTGTGCTATGTTAATTTGATTAAATTAACATCTAAACAGTTGCAGTCAGAAATTACCAAAAAAAACCCTACTTGTATGCACAAAATGGATTAGGAAACTGCTGTTGTTTCTTCTTCTGTTTAATTTCATGATTTTTATGAGCCTCTTTGTGTTGCATGATTACGTACTGCATTTGGAAGCAAAAACATTTTCTGAAGTAGCTGTCCTGGTTACAATCTTAGTCTACTTTAATTGATCTACTGTTAGTATTTCTCTATATGTTCTCTAAACATTAAAAAAAAAACCACCAAAACAACTACAACAAAAATGCACTGAAAACAAACAAACAAACAAACCACCAAAAACCAACAGAATTGCCAAAGAGGGAAGGCAGAAAAAAAAAAAAAAAAAGGATTGCAGCATTTTCAGGAAATAATTTCTTTTATCTCTTTTGTGTTATTTTGATAAACACATGTCCTGGAGTGTGTGGGTATTATTACTGGATTACATGGTTGCCGTTTGTCTTGTCATGTTCCAGTGGGTCCAGCTGCACACAATGTACCAGAAACATGCACATTCTATGCGTTAGCCACTGCTTGTTTGTTGCCTTTGCATTACATTCAAAAAACTTTCTTGTTCCTTTTTTAAAAATCTGCCTAAGTATCTAAATGGTGGAAATTTAGGAACCATTCTTTTAAAATACCTAAATTTATTATCAAAAGGGATGCCAGCACAGCTTTGCCTTTAATACAAAAGACATTGCAGCCATTCTTTTTGGGGATGCTTGTGTTTTTGTAATAGTTGGAGGCTTTTCTGGCTTTCATAAGGACACACATTTGTCTAGGTGGGGGGTACATGCGCAAAGCAGCTGGTTTGGGTCTTGGAGAGGAACTGTGGGCTTGCTAACTACTTGTTGGTTATTCTGGCAGAGCGGAAGAAGATATAATCTGTTTCTGAAGCGACGTCTCAGGGTAAAACAGATGAATGATATTGCAAGTGCCTTGGATGGCTGCAGTAATAGCATGCTTCACTGTGTGATGCCTTTTGTTAACTGGGAGCAAGGGTCAAAGTTACAAAGTTCTCTAAGAAAGCACAGAGTCTTTTTTACATGCATCCTTGCATGGCTTAAGAGGGAGAAGACAGAGACATATCCCTTGGAATTTTTTTTCCTACTCTATTAAAATAAAACTCCAATTCAGTCCTGTATAAATACAATTTTGCTGATTAATGTGGTTTAAAAAAACACTCAACAACCTTCCTAGCATGGAGTTAAATTTATACCAGGGTATTGACTTTCTATGGAAAGCACTTTGTTGTATGAACTTCTAGTCTTGTAAAAAATTTGTTAAAGATGACTATTGATAATAAGAATATTGATAATAATAAATAATATTACCCATTATTATGTTAGCTTGCCTAGGAGAGTGAGGTAATAGCTTCTCTTGGCTTAACATTAATTACTGTAGCCTAATCAGTGAAAAAGATGAATGTTGTTATGACATTCCATCCTGCTGATAAATGAAAATACAACTTTTAATACAACAGTTTGAATACTAATTGCCCTGTTGCATTAATACATTTTCTTTTTTTTTTTTTTTTTTTTTTTTCCCCTGGGAAAGTAATTTTGAAATGTAACCCCTATATCATTTGTGTGCATTTTCATATATAATCATTGCTGGGACATATTTCTCTGTTGGTTTGTTTAGTGAATCCTATTCTGTAGAAGAAAATGCATGGAATTTACTTTTTGTTACCTGCTTCTACTCAATGAACTGTGTCCTAGCTGGCCTTAATGTAGTGTTTTGACTAACTGCAGAAAAAAATCATGCTGTGAAAAAGAAATGATGCTGTCAAATAACATTTGTCTTGATCATTTATGACATTCTGTAAAGACAAAAAATAAATGGTAGCATTGTTCACAGGTATTGCTACACTAACGTGTGGTACAAGCAGTTAATTTTCAAATTCTTTTAAATGTCTATAGCCCTTGTTAGAACTTGTGCAAGTATATTTCAGCTACGAAGAAACAAGAATTAAGGCAATTTTAGGGAACTTCTTTTGTGTTCTGTTACACTGTCATGCAGCAGCAATACTTGTTTGCTTTTTTTTTTAAACTAATGCCTGTGTCTTCCACAGATTGATAAAAGACATCAAAGCAAAGACTCTATTTTCTTCAGAGACGGTGTCAGGAGAATTGATTTCGTTCTCTCCTATGTGGATGATCTTAATAAGGAATGGGAAAAAAAGTTGGTAAGGTTGTCTTTTTGAAATCCTCTTGATTCTAACCTGTTACATTCCGAATATCAATTACTAAACCTTTCAAATCACTACACTTGGCTGTAACTGGACTTTGCTAAAAATCTGGTAGCTGTGTGAAAAGCCATTCCCTGTACTGAAATTCTGTGTGATTACTGTTGTGCATTAGGACCCAATTTTATTAGATTTTGGGACTTTATCAATTGATCACTCGCCATTACTTAGGCTGGTCAGTTTATTATACAATCAATACCAAGTAATCCAAGTGATGTTTCTTTCTTCATTTAACAGTCTTATGCACAGTAGAACATGTGCATCGAGTTTTGTGAGATTTCATTCTGTATGTATTGTGTTTCTTGCAAAAAAGTTTATGGCCCCATGTGAGAAGGCATTTGGTCTGTGACCCAGTGTTTGTTCTGTGGTCACAGAATAGGCAGGCATGAAGATGTCAGTGTTACGACTTGTGAGTTTTACACAGTTCTTGGTAAATCCACAAAGAAAATTAAATTTGCCCTATGTATATGTCCACAATAGACCTTTATACAGTGAATATGCCCATAAATTAATGCAGATTTCTAAGTAATGTGACATTGATCTTTGTGGGAATAAAATCTAAACAGTGGTGCACTGCAGCCTTTGGAATTTGTCTGACATACTGTACTTGCTATTGTACAGTCAGCACAGGAAAGAAATATTAATTTATTTTAGTGTAGTATAATGATAAACCAAAATGTCACAGCTAAGAATAGAATGTTCATAGGAGGAGAATAACAGTTGTGACAGTTTTCTTTCCTTGTCTGAAGGAAACAGTTTTATTCTGCATTTCTAAGAAAGATGAATAGTATCTTTGTGTGTTCCAGCATAGCCCTGACACAGATGTAAGGGACAGTCTGTTCATGCAAATGCATGACTTCTTTGATGTTCCCCAGAAACTTCCCAGCTTAAACTGTTTTGAACTTGCCTTCTATAAGCTACATGAACAAATCCTAACCATAGTCACCCTAAACACTAAATATAATTACATTTTTCTGAAGCAATAATTTGTTTTTCATCAAAAACTCTAGCAGATAAATAGAAATATTTTACCCATATATGAAATGAACGTGAACATGGAAAAAGAATTATTTTTTTTTTTTGTAACAAGTTATCCATGTATGACCAGGACACAGTCTTCATTGTACGTAAGTGTATTTCTTCACAAGAGACTCCAGAGCATTATGACTCTGGGATCTCTACAAAGTAATTTGTACCTGTGTTTACTGAAGCAAAGTCTCCCTGTTCCCAGTGAGGCATGGAGATACAGAAAGTAATTTTATCCTTTCCTGCTTTTTATCATCTTCGGCTTTCCCACACACACCAGGTATGCCAAAAGTAATGAGCCAGGGGCAGAGAAAGGTTTGGTGCTTGTTGTTCATGCTGGACCTTGTTAGGCTGACAACTGGGAGAAACTGTCCCCACTCTGAAGGAGCCACTGAAAACTCGGCTTGTGCCAGACTGGGATCCTCCCCATTCTGCTGTGCAGCAGCTGGGCTGGTACTTGCAGAAGGAAGGTGTGTGGTGTCTCCTGAGGGCACACAGAGCACCCTCCCAAGCCATGGGACAGTCCCTGAGGTGCTGTGCTAGTGCTAGTTACCTATTTTATCCATCCCATCAGCCTCCTCCTTTGGTGGCCGAGGGCAGGTGAGACAATAAGGAGCCTTTCCTAAACAGGCTCCACCTCTCCTGAAACAGCAGGGAGCTCTTCCCTCTGTGATTGCAGAGAGGCATCTGTAAAGGAGTTGCAAATATATGCACAGGTCTAACTTCCTAGGTTTGGACAGTAAGCTTAAAATTCTTACAAGCACATTTTAAAACAAAACAGCACTGCTCTAAGGGTACATTTTGTCCATTTTAAGCCTTTGATGATGACTTGAAGAAATTCAGTGTTTGACAAGGAAAGGAGAAACGTTTTTTACAGCACATTGATTTCCTTTCTAAGATGGTTGTTTCAAGTGAGTGGAAAGTTCAGTACATTCACATGGGTTTCAGAGAAGGTGGCTTATGGGAAGAGAGGAGGTGGTAAAATAATTTCCATTAGACCACTGCAATTTATCACACTAAGAGTAAGGAAAGATCAGTAAGATGGGTCAGACCCTCTGGCTCTGTCTGTTATGAAGCTGTGCAGCTGGAGGAGGAGCTCACTGGTGTTTCTGGTGGCAGAGAAGCCTCTAAGCTGACTCACTTGGCTCTCGTCCAGAGCTTGCTGGGGAAAGAAGGCACACTAGCATGCTTTGTTTGGAGAAAATGTAATCCAGAATAGCACATATCTTTGGATACCAAGCTTGAATGTCAGCTTGTATATATACCTTTCACTTGTAATCATAAATCACCTTTCCATTGTATTCTTCTCTATTAGATCAGTAGGTCAGCAAACAGGACTTCTCTGGTGTGTTTAAACAGGTGCATGTAAGCAGGTTTGTGAGATAGATTTAAAAAATAGTGCGTGGAATTGCATTTGCCTCCAGCATATGCTTGAACAAATTTATCTAGGCCAATGTCTAATGTAGTACCTAATAATATTTGGCAAAGTCACATGTGACAGGTAAAAATACAAGGCCACTATCACAGGAAAATATATCAATACATATTAATATAGATTTGAGGGTAATTAAAGCCATTCTTCAATCTGTATTCATTTATCTCAGTAGTTGTGTAAACCTAAATGAGGATAGGGCAGCCCACTCATCACAGACATGCAGGAAAAGGAAATTGGCTGAAAACTATGGTGATTTGGGTTTTTTACATGTGTTTGAAAAATGTCATTTAAGACCATTCAATAGTAAGCATCACACAACATTGCAGTTTTTAACTAGAAATAAATTGTTAGTCTAGCTAGTGTATACTAAAGAAGCTAGGGCTCAATATTTAGCTTAGCTTGTAGTTATTCTGGCAGTTCCCCAGCAACTTTTATATAAGTAAAAGGAAATAATTCAGTTTCCTAATAGGAGCACAAATCCTACAGAGGAGGGGAAGAAAATGTTCCTTGCCTAATACACCACCTAGGAATTACATGGGAAAATACAGAGTTCAAGAAGAGTCCTAAACTCAGAGAGATTTTGCAGTCACTACATCACTACTAAGTGATTGGTCTTCCAGCTACTTCCAGATTTTTTCTTTTTATCTAGTTGTAATGTTCTTTTAGAATACCTAAACTTAAACAGTAGCACAGCAAACACAGCATTCTCTCAAAGATGCTCAAGATGCATCAAGACATCATTTACTTCTCTGGTTAACGAGATGGCACATAAAGGTTTCCTGTTGCTAGTCAATGCAGCTACCAAGGTGTGGCTTCCCTAGGCTGCCTGTCACTCTGAAGAGGCCCGGTATGTGTCGGATGGTCTTTGTCTTTTTTGTCTGCTTGCTTTTATAAAGGTCACATAACATTAAGGGATTGGCATCAGGGCAGTTAGGAGGTGTGGAAGTTATCACTAAGCTGTCAGTTAGTTGCTAACTTCATCAGTTAATAAACTGTCTTTATTTCTCATCAGGAAAGGAGAAAAGAATTTGAGAGCAATCTGCAGAAGGCTGGCTTGGAACTAGAAACGGAAGACAAGAAGGTAAAAAAAAGATAAACAAGAAACAGACCTACAAATAACTAACTAATATATGCCACTTTGCTTATTTAAGAGGAATTATAAATTATTCTAGCAGATTTCTGTGGCATGTGACTAGTTTAGATTAAACAAGCTTGATGTGTTTTAGTTATTTTTCTAAATACTTCCATAAGAAATGTGGCAGCAAAGCAATTTTGTTCAGGAGGAAATGATGACTTTTGATTTCATAACAAACAGAAAGCAGTCCCAAAATAACTGTGACTTCATTTAAATCCCTGTAAAGGGGAAGTATGCTCACAGCTAGTTGGAATCCCACCCAACAACTACTAACACGTTTGTAAAGTCAGTGAATGGATTAGCATATTCCTACTGGTTGTTGTGATGATGAGGAAGGCCCCTGGTGTATCAATTGCGGATGCTTTGTTGGCGTTGCTATTTTAATACCTGGAGAAGATGGGATGCTGACTTCCTCAGCCAGAGGGCTCTTTTTTCAACCAGAGATTCAGTTGGGCAGAATAACTCTGGGTGAATTTCAGTCTCTGTAACATCCATAGGTGGGGGTTCTTTGAGCATCATGTTAAAAACACCTTCTGATGGCCATTTCCTACTGTGCAAGCAGAGAAACAGTAGGAGAGCATATACTGTCGGGCAAGGCCTGTGATAAGATTGCTCCTTATTGGAGCTGTGAGGCTGTAACAGATCTTGACTCTGGCTGGTAACTCCTTTGCAGGGCGTCTTGTGGACTCTACTCCACTGTACCAAAAATACTCCCTCCAAGATCAAGAACAGCTTCAGAGTCCAGCACAGAGGCTGGGATGTGTAGGCTGACAAGGGGCCAGCCCTGCCCAGCAGATCCTTGCATTTCCAACGCGCTCAGAGTGTGATGAGTTTTTAGCCTCAGTGTACAAGATCAATGTAGTTTGAACAGCCTCGTGAGGTTTTAGTAGTGCGGTGATTGTGAGCAAATGACCACTTGGATAAGCTTTTCCTTTCAAAATTACATATGTAAAAAAGTCCCCCTATTCCTCTCACCTTTTTTGTTTTTAAAAAAGCATTCAAAAATATGTAAAAGGCAATAAATTTTGTATAACAACTATTCTTAATTTTTTTTCAATAAACCACAGTTTAGTCTGATGTCTGATTTAACTTTCCTGGGGCAGGAATCTGAAGATGGCAAGATTTATTTTGTGAAGATCCATGCCCCGTGGGAGGTTCTGATCACATATGCAGAGGTGCTGAACATTAAAGTTCCCATCAGAGAAAATGACATCCCCTCAACAGTGGAGAACCCCCTGGACTGTATGCTTGCACCACTCAGGCTTCCCGAGAAGGTGATGCACCCTGAACCAGATTATTTCACAGCACCATTCAGCAAGGACAAGCAGGAGCTGTACCTCATTAATGATGAGAGCACTTTCTTCTCACCATCCATGAGAAACAGAATAGTACGTATCTGAATTTGCCTACTTAAATTTACATGTAGATTTACATGGTCCTGTCAGAATATTAATGGAAAGAAGAATTATATAAACAGTTATATCTGTTGGGAAACATGAATATGCCTAGGTGCATATCTTTTAAAAATTTGGCATAGTATTTGTTGGAATGGATCTTCTGGATGTCCACGAGGCTCTTAAGGGTCTCATGGGGTGGAGATTGCTTTCTTTGTATTGTTCCTGCAAGTTGTACACAGTGCACAACTGTTACAGGCCTGAACATTTCTGTTAAATGGCCTTAATTAAGGAAAGATCTGAAATTCTTGTGTTTGAATCTCAGGTTAATTATATTCTTACACGTTGCCCATATGGAACAGAAGAAGGAAAGAAAAAATTTGGAATTAAGAGACTGCTGAATAATGGCACCTATTCGGCTGCATATCCTCTTCATGATGTAAGTATTTTAGCTTTTGCTCCCATGAGCATTTCCCTGTGTTTTTACTCTTTTACCTACTGTGACATTTGCTGTTTCCAGCAGAAATAAAACTGTGCTCAAACCCTTCCATTTGTCCCAGTAATTGATTCTGTTTTATACTTCACGAGACAAATCTGTTAGCCCTACAATTTGGATTTTTTGTGCTTAAGTGTTTCATCCTGTGAATGAGTTTCTAGGATATACTTATGTGTCAGCCACATAATGTGTAAGGGCTTTTTCCACAGTATATTCCTGTACTGTCTATGATACAGCTTATACAACAGTACATTATAAAGATGTTAACAAGGACTGAAAATCTACTATAGATGCATACATTCAGCAGTGTGCATATATAGGGTGTGCGCATACATACAATGTAGTTACACTGTGGTGCATGCTACCTGTAGTTACATACCAAATTCCAAAAATCATGAGCCAGACTCACAAATCACAGTCTAAAGAATTGCCATGTAACTTTTCAGAGTGTTTTAAAAGTGAGAACATGAGGTTTTATTTCTATTAAGAAACCATTTTTCATGCCTTTCTTTGTGATCGAGATACATTGGAGGAAAAAAGGAAAACCAAGATCAAAACCAACATAAAATTATAAGAGCTGAGGGAAGCTGTGGTTATTTTGTGCTGTTTCATTTTTAGATTACTGTAGTTCCAACATTTTCTTAGTATTTGGCAGGTAGATACATGATAGTGACAAACACCAGTGAAGTTAATTAGTGTCAGAATTTCATTTTGCATGTCCTCACCCTACAGCTGGAAGCCGCAGTACAGAGAACATTATAGTGCAATGGCTGGAGGCAGGAAACAACTTCCATTTATATCCCCTAGTTTACATCTTGCGGCGAAATGCTTTTGGCTGTGCAGTTTACAACAAGACTGGAATCTGGTGTGCAGGATTTACATTAGCATTACTTTTCTCTAAGTTGAGTAAAAACAGTAGTTTTCTACTTAAGGGAAGCCTGAGCTGCTACAGTTGCATATGCTACAACAGTGTGGAGGAACAAACCACCACAGTAGTCTACCAGTACGAATCAGTAAGTGGTACCAGCACACTAGTGTAACATGACATGCTCTGACTACAGTCCAAGCTGACCTCATGTCTAAGATTGACAGAAGTTACCTGAAAATTCGCATTATCTTAAAACATTGCATATATTAAAAGGGTCCCTCCTAAATAAAGAGGTGAAGTAGAGCCAAGTTTGAATTTCAGATGTTTCATTGGCACTGTCTGAAGAAGGGCGCCTCATCATTAGTGTTTGTTTCTTTCAATGTCGTATTTGAGTCTGTTTTGCCTTGATTCTCTTTGGCTCACAGTGCCAGTACTGGAAAAAAGCAAATGATCCAAACTGCGACAATGAGAGATACACACTGTACATGGAGTGGGCCCGTTTCTTGCGGTTCTACAAGGAACAGCCTCTGGACCTCATCAGGTAAATACTGTGTGTGTTTCATTATATTGACTTGGTTTTCACTGTAATATGAGCGCGTGTTCATTTGTATCTTGATCCTGCTGTGAAATTTTTGCTACTTTTTAAGATCCAGTGACAACTGGATACTCAACAGAACAATATGTCCATGGAAGATATGACACGGGTTTTTACTAGCAACTGAAAAAATGCTTTATTTCAAATCAAACCTCTTTCAATCTAACCAGTGGTCCTGGGGTTGGGTATATTACTCAGTTGTAGAGGAAGGCCTGTAAAGAATGCCTTGCATGTTATCTATATCTCCACAGTTTTTAAAGATTTATTTGAAATGTTGAAACTTCAGCACAAACCTGAAAGAATAGTAATAAATTAATTTTTTTTTTAATTTGACTCTTAATTCAGTATGAAACCTAAATTTAAACTAATCTTATCCAAGGTCTCTGATTCATCTCGTGATAAAACTAAATTGTTGCTTTATTCACAGGTTTCAGTTGTCCTATTCATAACACAACCAGTTGTAATTCTGTGAATTATTCATTTTAACCATATGACAAGAATTGTTGTGCCCAGTTTCATTTGTATAAAAACTCATTGGAAAATTATAACAGTAAATCTTCACTAAGATTATTCTGTGGGAAGAAGAGGGTGTGATTTTTTTTCCAAGCTGCTGCTTTTACTAGGAGTTAAAGCAGGGTCATAAAAGGCCATGTATTGTGTTCATTCACCTTGTGGAACTTCTTGAAGCTGATTTCAAGCTGAATCTCATTTTTCTCTGTACATAATTTCATTTACTCTTCTGTTAAATTAAATTTTTGCCAAGTGCTCCATTTTGACTGGCTGATTTGCTCTATTGCAGTTCTAAACTTTGCTTTGTATTCTTGTTAATTGCATCTTTTTTATTATTATTATTATTCTCAGGAAGTATTATGGTGAGAAGATTGGAATCTATTTTGCCTGGCTAGGATTTTACACCGAGATGTTATTCCTTGCAGCAGTTGTTGGCTTAATCTGTTTTCTTTATGGCTTGTTTACAATGGATGAAAATATGAGCAGGTGAGTGTAATGCTGAAAATTTCCTGGGCTTATAATGGGAAAAGCTAAGCTATGGGAAACACTCTTCTTGAAGAGCGAAAAAAAAAACAAACAAGCTTTTGAAGCTTGTCAGAGCAGACAGATTTGTTCTTTAGCTGCCTTTATTGATTGAAATGGTGGTGGACAACTACTGAGAACTTGTGACCATTAATTAATAAGATGTAGTTTGGAGGTAAAAAGCAGTATTTTATTGACATTTGGCATATATTGGAGTACCTGCCATACATGAATTCATAGGACTACTACTGACATCTCTCAAAATGGTTTGTTTACATTGTTTATTGTTGTCTTAAGCTTTTCTGTTTCAATCTACCTTGCAGAGAGTCGTCCATTCATGTTTTTGAGTAGCTCATCATTTCTACTACCAAAAAGCTTGAGTGCATGACAGATTTGTGGTGTTCTTCCATCAGTGAGGGATCCAGTATCTTGGAAGCCAGAGTTTTCTTAAATAAGCACTGTATTTATTTTTTCAAAGGTCCCAAGATTTATGATATATAGTGTTTGATCTGAGGGGATGTGGGCTGTGCTGGTGGTTTTGGAGAGGAAAGGAGGATGAACATTTCATTATCTTTTTTTTTTTCGAATAAGAAAATTTGAAGGTTTTCAGAAAAGCTGAGTAACAGGTTAAAATTCTTATCCATTCTATTGAATTCTGTCATTCAGAGACTTAGATATGAGCTAGGTTCAGAATTCACCTGGGAATACTGCTACACAGATTTCTCTGAATGGGGAAGAACTTACCATAGGATTGTAAACTTCACCCACTCCAGCAGTTAAATTGAATAGCAAATTTTACTGTAGACAGCAAAGCTGAATAAATGCCTCTGCTTTTAGGAAAGGTGATTTGAACACATTACTAACCTGATAAGAAATAACATGGTTTATCTCTCTCCTGATAGCAGTGCACATGCAATACAGCTCCTTACAGGTTTCTGATATATTACTGATAGAACTGGAAAGCCCATAATACCAAGTGAATTTCTAGTTCTCTTTGTAGCAGCTGCTCTCTTTATTGGCTTGCCCTGACCAAACACAGGTTAACGCTAGTGAGTGTGACAAGAATTGGCATCCTCTGTATGAAGTGGCAAACGTTGAGCTTTGAACAAATGAAGTTCTTAATTTTATTTGTTTTTCTAAAGACATTTTATACAGCATCTCTTAAGATGCTATGAGAACAGATACTGTACAATGTTTTTCTCCTCAGCAAAGAAATCTGTCACCCTGAAATTGGAGGAGAGATAATCATGTGCCCTCTTTGTGACCGAGAGTGTGACTACTGGAGGCTAAACACCACCTGTGCGTCCTCAGAGGTCTGTAGCTGGTTCTCCAGGCTGTCATTTTTATTCATACTGAAAACTGTTTTGGTACTGACCTGTTCTTCTGTATTCTGTTGCAGTATTCCCATTTGTTTGACAACGTGGCAACTCTTTTTTTTGCCATTTTCATGGGCATATGGGGTGAGTACATGTAAGTTTTATGTTAAGCAATGAAGAGATCTTGGCTGAGGGTGACACTGGAAGTGGGAAGGAGAAAAAAGGCTTTTCTGCATCAGATGAAAAAGTGATGAAAATGTAAATATAGTTCAAAGTTCCAAGGCACTTTGTCTTAACAAAAAGCCCACAAAACCAAACTCCATCAGAGGATTATCTTAGGGTATTGTAAACATTGTGTGCTGTTAACTGCCAACATTTAACTGCTAATATTAACTGCTGACATTTATTTCTTTCCTTAGTAACCTATGAGAGTGGTCCAACATTATACTGTCCTTGTAAGAGTCCTCTCTGTTGAGCCCCCCATGTTATCAGTGTCCCTGTAAGGGGTAGAGAGCTTTTGTGTCCTTGCACTGGGTGGTGGGTCCATAACTACCACGTTACTGGCAGCACTTTGAGAATTCTTGACTTCTACTCCAGTGAAGCTCATACATTACAGTATGTTTTGATGATGCAGAAATAGGTGGATTTCCAGACTCTGCAAGAGTCACACGAAGTAATACTTGCTTAGACTTTAAGATTGTATTGTCTTTTCTTCACAGAGTTTAAGGTTTATAGGTGCAAGATGGTGCAGTTATTGTTTCCTGTTTCTTTGAATACCTTGTTTCCTCTTTTGTACTGTTTGTATTAAATATTATAATTAAATCTTCAAGTATAGGTATTTCATTAGCATACAAAGATCTCTGTGCTAATAAAAAAATTATTTCTGTATTTAGTGGAGGATCTAGTCACTAACTTTTCATAGAGCATTCTCAAAAACAGTTTGATTAAGATGATGTTGTATGGTTGTTTTACTTAGCATTTGAGTGGCATGGATTTGTCATTCAGGAAGTATCAGCAAAAGGTTTTAGAACTGCAGAAGGTAAGCTTTCCTGTGTAAACAGGAAAAAGCCTGTTTGTACAAACAGTAAAGCTGCTGCAGTTCAAATGGAAATGATCATATTACTAGAGGATTACATTTTAAAGTAGTTTTATAGAGGAGTTTTAAAATGTTATCATATTATAATCTTTAGAGTTGTTTACATATAAAATCAGATCCCTTTAGTCTCTTAAAAATTTCTTAAGCCAGACTCACTCTTGATAATATGAAAAGCATGAGACATTCACTGCCTTTAAAATGACCATGATGTAAAATAATAATCAAAATGCAACAGAAATCTTTGAACATACAACTTGAAAACAGTTCTGCCTATTTGCAATAGTTGCTCATGTGTTACAGTTTTATACACAATCAATTAGTTTAATTACCACCTTCCTGTGTTGCTGTTTGCATATGACAAGTAGTTAAACTGTAATTGAACATGGTTGTCATAAACATGGAAATACCCATATCCAGTTGTGACATCTTCCTTGTCATCTGCTTCTGGAATTCAATTAGCTAATAAATTACTTAATCCATAGTATGGTTTTAGCTGTGAACTGTAATAGTCAATAAAAATAGATGGGTCACATGGTGAGGATAAATAGTAGACTACAGTAAAGAAGCCAGTGCATAAGTGTCTTAACTTGATTTGTGAACTTGTTCACTTCTCCTCTAACTCTATTCTAACATCTCCTAATTGCAGTTACACTTTTCTTGGAGTTTTGGAAGAGAAGGCAAGCTAGGCTGAAATACGAGTGGGATTTGGTTGATTTTGAAGAGGAACAGCAACAACTCCAGCTGAGGCCTGAGTACGAGGCAAAGTGTACCCAAAAGAAGAAGAATCCTGTAACTCAGGTAATGAGTGTGCTGTGTTGACACACATGCAAATTCAGTTGTTTGCTGGCAGTTGGATAGTGTGTGAGTTCTGTCTCAGAAACAAGTCTGTACCTCAGGCTGGGTACACGCATGAGCGATGCCACATTCCTGTTGGAGCAGGGCAGGCCTCCAGATATAAAGTCTGCACAGAGCAGTGTTTATGAAAGCAGTGACTTTGGCTGTTCATCCTCACTGAGCACAATAGATTGCATCACATATCAAAGCAGAATTTGGTAATGCATTTTCTTGCTGAAGGCATCTAGCTGATGGCTGAGGTTTGTGCTCTTTGATGGACTGCTATCAGAGATGAACACTTGAAGAGCCGAAAGCAGCATATCTGTGTTAGTGCCAATAAATACATGGGTCTGTTTCCCCTGGTGCAGGGCAATTGCAGTGTGGCTGTCCTGCCTTCTAGGCTGAAGGTGATGGTAACTGAAGGCAGTCAGCATGATGGTTTCTTGCACACAACAGGCATGCCCCATCTTCTGGACCATGACTCTCATCCTGCACATGTCTTTTGTTATCTAGGCTTTTGACACAGAATAAATGAGAACATGGCAGTTTTGCCTCGAGGTTGTGCATAACTTTAATTAGTTATCCTCTATTGATTTTAATTTCCTCAGGAAACATATAAAGATGCAAATACAGAGGCAAAGTTTATAACTTTCCCTTGGCTTACAGTGGCTTTAAAATATCCATCTTTCAAGTCTGAAATCTTCAGGCCTTTAAAAGCAGTTTTTCTTGTACCTACACAACATATGAAGAAGCAGTCATCCTGATCTAAAGATGCATAAATGGGACTGACTGTGGTTTTGCTTCTGATATACAACTACTTTGCTTGGGCAACGCCAGAGACATGAAGGTTGTTAAAGCCCTTTGTCTGACATCTATTTGAGATTAACCACGCTATTTAACTCTGTTAAATGCTCTGTATAAATACTTAACTAGATGCTAATTGTCTTCATTTAAATTTAATTTAGTCATGAGTTACTTGACAAATTTACAATCAGATGGTTGCATTCCAATATGACATCTGCCTTAATTTGTTATATTTTAAAATCTCCTTCCTCCTTCTAGAATTGCATATAAATAACTTTTACTAGCCAGAAACACACTTAAGTAACAGTTGTCAGAAAAGAAGTAGAAACTTAGTCAGAACATGGGAAGAATTATTCTTACATAAACAGTAGCCCTGTCTTTCAGGGCTTGCCTCCCTAATTATTAGGAAATACATACATTAATCTTATTTCTCATGAGAGGTAGTTTTTCTGTCTCTTCTTCCCCTTCTGCACATGCAGCATTGATGCTGCTGTTCTTGTACCTGTAACTTGTACAAGTTACACAAAGAGATCTTTAATAACCATGCGCTGTGATGTTTAATGTAGTTCTACTGAGATAATTTCTGTACGCTCTGGAAAATAGTTTCAGGTAAATCATTTCTCATTAGCTAGTTCTGTTAATTGTAAACAAATGCCTACCTATCATATGTGATTTCTGGGTTGCATCCCTGTGTATGCTCAGGCTTAAAATCTCAACTTTTTTACATGGCTACACAGTGACCAGAACCACCTGAACTGTGCTGGTTGTGCTGCCACTGAAGGAAGACGCAGGGGGAAATCAGACTCTGGTAGCTCATGGCCTTTGAGTGCTCTGAAGTAACAAGTTGCAGCAGAGGGTAATTGTGTGAAGACAGGGAAGTAATAGGCTGACTTGTGGGCTGTGGTTACTTACAGCATGGACCAAATTCTGTAGTCTGGGGAGGTGAATCACTGCAGCAGATTTCATGGCTTAGGTGAAGTATATTTATACAACTTTCCGAGGGAGAAGCTTGTTGTCTGAATTCATGCAGATGTCTTAGTAGGATGATTTATTTGGACTTTGGAAACAGAAATTTGACTGCAATATATTTTTTCTTATCTCGGAGTGAGATGCTGCACTGTTCTGTGCTTTCTAAATAGGCATTAACAATTACCATTATAAAAAGTCTATTACTGTACCTCCTTTATTTTATGACACATTGATTTATTACCTTGGTGGATTTTCAGAAAGTTTTGCGCCAAAGTGTTTAGCAGTGATCCTTATCAGTAAAGAGTTACAACAAACCATACAGGTTAGCCACACTGGGCATTAATTAACATCTCATTCAGCTGTGATGCTAAGCAATTGACCTGTATCATAGCTAACATATGGTGGTGTGGATTACAGTAGAATCGTAGCTTTCATAAATAATGAAGTATTCAATTCAGACTTAGGCTCTGTCATTGCATATTATTGCCTGCATTGCATTCTGAAGTAGAAAACTTGCCGAATAGCCTGGAATGTGATTGGTTCTTAGTATGGGATATATATATATATATATATATATGTATGAGCCTGTGTAAAGCCACCTGGTATCTATGGTTGTATCTTCAGCTGTTGCTTTATAGTTCTGTTAATAGAGCCTTTAACTGTAATCATCAAACAACTTGTGACTCAAGATTACAGTATTGATAATTGTGTTTAGTAAGTACACTTGGGCAGATACTGGCAGTATCTCTTCTGAGAGAACAGCATGTGACACTTCAAACAAAATCACTGTCTTGCCATCAAGAAGCAACACTTGTAAAGCAGCTGCTTCTGCTTGGTGCTGCCGGGGCAAATGCCCAGCTCAGTTGCAGCCATTGTATTCAGCGTAATTACACCACGTTATGCCAGGGTGTTCAGCACATTCTGGGCTTTTATGCCACAGAAAATAAGCTCCCTTCAATATTTTAGAGGTCCAGTATCTTCTGTTGACAAACCAAGAATTTTGTGGTTCAATATACTTATTGATAATATACTTAATATTCCACTCATCTGTAGCAATCCTTTGTGCAAGAGGAGCATAAACTTACTACAGGACCTTGTCCTAAAGATTTATCAAATGCAGACTGTCTTTTACTAAATGTTCTTCCACTGGCATTAGTTCTTAAATGGTCTATCCTTAATACATGTAATTTGGTATTTTAGGAAGTAGAATTGGTTGCAAAAAAGAAAACTATACACGATCATGGAAAGTTGTTCATGTGCTATATGGGGATACTCGCTTGGGTAAGATCTGTCTGCCTGATGCTGCCACAGACATTGGTGACTAATCTGTGTAGCCATTTCTTCAATTAAAAAATAATAAATTGAAGGAGTGGACAAAAATGCTCTCTGGCTGTGTGGAAAAACACAGAGCATTCAAGCAAAGGACCATTTTAAGAAACCTCAACAGGAAAAATTTCTTAAAATGAAGTGTGGTTTTGGACTCTGAGCTGTATGACATCAGATCTGGCATTACACTAGTAGTTTTGTCTGTCCATCTAATGAAGGAGGTGGTCTTATTCCTTCAGCTACCAATTGATTTTTGCAAAGGTTTAATCATTTTTTCCGAGTACTATCTTTAGGTATTGTTACAACCACTTCTATTCTGATCTTTCTTCCCCCCCTCCACCTCCCCAGCACATTGAAAATAATGTCCCTTTTGCCCTTTTAGAGAGGGGGTTCTGAATAGTTTTTCTCAGATGTGGGCACTTTCACACAGCTGATGAGAGCTCTGTGTGCTGCTTGGTGTTTGAATAAGATAATGGGTCTGTGAACTGTGCTGTGCTTGCTTGACTGTTTCAGGAGATGGAGCCTTATTTGCCTATAACTAGCCAGGCTGTGCGGTTCTGCATCTCAGGAACTACAGTGTTGTTCTGGGTGAGCATCTTTTTGAATCATAATTTTAACATATATCAGAGTTACTGATCATCACTAATCGTGATATTATCACAAACTATTTTTAATCATTATATTAACACATGCATTTATTATTGTCCTGAATATTTCCTGCTATCATGTCAAATGCAGTCTTAATTCAGATAAAAAAAGAAAAAAAAAATCAGATTGGAAATCTGTCACTAATGAATACTTTGATTGGAATTTTATCACAGGGATAACTTTTTCTCTGGCTTATATGCTGTTAACAGACCATACTGAAAAAAGTCTGTAATAAAAGCCAAAAAAAAAAATTCACTACAATGAAATATCTACATATCCCTCTGTAGAAATATCTGAATATCTGCAGAGTGAGTTTCAGGGTGGACAATATAACCTCACTTGTCTCTTCCATCTCCATTTGTATGAGTGTGTATCATTCTGCACTGTTGTGGATTTTTTAGTATTGGTATTAGAATGTCTCCTTTTGTTATGTTAACAAAATTATTTTGTTGAGATTAATGTATCTAATACAATAAATTGTTTTGCCTAAGTACTTAGCATTTCAGTGCTGCTGAGCTTACACCCATGAAGAATAAAATTTTTAAAGCATGAATGATTTAACTCTTATGTCAAGAGTTGCATGCCTGTAGCTATACTGAGCTGCAAGAGTATTTCAAATCTCCTGTCTTTTCTGTAGGTGTCTCTGATCATAGCTAGCATGATAGCTGTCATCGTCTATCGCCTGGCGGTCTATGCTGCCTTCGCCAGCCTGATGGAGAACACTCAAACTTTACAGCCCATCAGTGGGTTACTGACCCCTCAGCTGGCAACTTCAGTCACAGCCTCCTGCCTCAATTTTGTCATCATCATGATACTGAATTTCTTATATGAGAGAATAGCCATCTGGATTACTGACATGGGTAAGCACTGCACCTGAAGACAGAAATTCCAGGGAATCACTAAAGTTCTAAAAATAGTTCACAGGTTTCACAGACATATTTACAAGACAAAAGACTAGATAGTGATGTCTCTTACTTTCAGTATGGGTTAGGGCAGCATATTCTCCAGGGTTTTCTCTTGTACTATTTCCCTTCATTATGGCTTTACAGATTTGGAGTTAATTGAAGGTAGAGACTGAGGAGGTTTTGAAGCTGAGCCCAAGGTGTGTCACTGGGGCTGTAGCCACTGGTAGCATTACCTGCAGTAGGCTCTCTCCAGAGCCAGAGGAGCTGCCAGGCAGGCCCAGAAAGATCTATTACTTCTGTAGCAGATTTTATGTTAGACTGTTGTGTGCTTTCTGGAAATATCCTTCCCTAAAACCCTTCTTAGGTATTTTTTTTTTTTTACCCTTAATGATTTAGATGTACAAGTCCCTGCAGGTGCTTTGTAGAAATAAATGATTGCAGAATATTCAAGTCAAGGAGGGAGAGCTGAAAGTATTAGTGATTGTAGATTGTATAGCTGTCATAAAAACGCTTGGATGATCTTTTTTTATGAGGTCTTACAATTGGAATTAAGAATTGAAAAGTGCTTCTTGCAGAAACTTAATGGAATATTGTATTGTGTTTATTTTGATTTATCACAGATATCTCTTGTCTCAGAGATCTGTATTGTTTATCTCACTTGGTGAAATTAGACCAAAGAAAGAAAAAGTAATAAATAATTGCCACTAGCAAAAACAAAGCAAACAGAAAATCATTCCTTTTTAATCTTTTTGGTTTTTTTTTAAGGGCATGAATTATAAGCATGAAGACTCAGCAATGTTATTTTGCTGCTTTCAATGTGGAGGATTAATTTCTTAAGTGTCAGCTCTACCTGTGTTTATTGGTTGCAGAGGGAAAATAAATGTTTGCTTTTATGGAGCTGCTGCCCTCCTCTGGTAGCCGTGGCAGCTGCGCTGAGTCCAGGGAGTCCAGGCCTAGAGACCTGCCTGGGTCATGGGTAGGAAATGTCCTGCCTCCTCTGTAGTACTCGCTGATGTCAGGTTCCCACTAAATAACCTTCTGTCGTGGAAACTTATGCCAATCTTGCACATTTTTATTTACACACATAGATAAAATAATTTTACCATAGGGCAGGTGACTTCAACATGTCTGCCAGGTACTTACCATTTCAAAGGGATATGAAGGTTTGTGATGTATTTTCTTCCCCTTTTTCCCAGCTTGAATTGGTTATATGTTGTCATTTAACAGGACATTTTACTAATAATGTACTTGGGGCTTCCTGCTACCTTTAAAAGTGTAAACATGATGGAGAATGTGATTATGAAGGCAAAAAAATCTTAAGCAAAGGCTTGGTGATGTTCAGTACCACTGAGATGCCTGTAGTCTTCCCTGTTCTTCCCTTCTCTATAATTCCCATATTTCAGAGGCACAGAGCCCATCCATTTTCTGCTGATTTCAATATAAGCTACACACATACAGAATATTGAAAAAAAAAATCCCAATATTGTAACATATTTCTCTACCACAAAGGAAAAAAAATTCATTATCATGTGCTTTGATAACAGTGACATTTTCATAATCTGGAAGACCCTTGTAGTTAATGTTTGATTTATCTTGTCAGTGCTCATGGACAGTTCAGAGAAGGGGAAATTGAAGCTTATAAATGTTTCAAGAATGAATTTCACTTCACTGTCTACTCTGGGCATTGGTCTGTAAATTAATGGCAGGAACTCCTGCTGAACTGTCTGCAGGTGTGGGGTTTTTTCTTTTTTTTTTTTTTCCTTGGGATGGAAGGATGCTGTACATGCAGAGTGTTTATGACTCTCTATCCTTTTAAAGGGCATAAAGAAAAATAAAATTCCTGTTTTTTGGTTCCACAGAGATTCCCAGAACTCACATGGAATATGAGAATAGGCTCACTATGAAAATGTTTCTGTTCCAGTTTGTCAATTACTATTCATCCTGCTTTTATGTGGCCTTCTTCAAGGGGAAGTTTGTTGGTTACCCAGGTGCCTACACATACATGTTTAATCGCTGGCGAAATGAAGAGGTAGGACTTTCTTGATTAAGGTGAAATAAATAATAAACGAATTAAAACTCTTTATCCCCTTCAGCCTGAACTGTCAGAAATTGCCACCTGCAGGTTTGATCTGGAATGAGCTGAACCTCAGCTAGCTGTCCTGAGGCTGATGGAGGGGAGGGGCTTCCAAGAGCTCTTTCTGCTATTGCTAGTCAGGGAGGCACTACCAGTGAAAATCTGTGGCTTTCAGTTGCAAGGGTGAAAATGGAAAAGCTCCATTTCTGCTGAAATACCAGTGGATCTCACTATAAGCCTTAAAAGTGATCCTGCAGGTTGAAGCAAACTAGTATAAATGGAAATGGTCCCTGGCTTTTGATGTTCTTTATTAGCTTTTTGAGGAACTGCATTTTCGGAGAAACCACTTGGTATTAGACATATATGTAAGCTTACATTTCATTGCTAGTTATTCTATTTGTATAGACATGAAATACAATATTTAATGTGAAGCGTTTCACAGAATCACAGAGTATTAGGGGTTGAAAGGGACCTTGAAGATCTTAGAGTTCAACCCCCTTTCCAGACAGGATCATATCATCTAAATATAATCTAACACAGGTCACAGAAGAACATGTCCAGGCGAGTCTTGAAAATCTCCAGAGAAGGAGACTCCACAACTGCCCTGGGAAGCCCATTCCAGTGCTCTGTTAACCTTACTGTAAAGAAGTTCTTCCTCATGTTAGGAAGGCATTAGTGAAAAGTTGAATTAAAACTAGTGTCCTCAGCAAAAGCAAAGACCATATACTGACAGATATTTAAATACCTGTGGTGTAGGGATATGAGTAGAAAATGGAAGTGTTTGGTAGGGCAGGGTTAGTCTGGTGTTCACTAAACACCATAGATTGACCTTGCTGGGTCTGTGGGTTGGCTGCTGTGTGCAGGTCCTGCTGCCCCAGCTTTGTGTATCTGCACAGTGGTCAGCCTTAAGCATCTCTGAATTGCTCTGTCTTCAAATCGTCCTTATGTTTTGGTGTGTGTTTCATCAAGCACATAGAGTGAGCACTGAAAGCCCTTCTCTAACAATTTTCCTGAGAGGGTATCTTAGCTGGCAGTCCAGGTGAAAATTTTAAGTATTGTCATACAAGTTTTAAGAACTCTTATTTTTTTCATTCATACAATAGTAGAACATAGTTTATCTATATCACTGATGTCCATTACTGCCTGTTTGTCTCTGCCAGTGTGATCCTGCAGGCTGTTTGATAGAACTGACGACACAGCTCACCATAGTCATGGCTGGCAAACAAATCTGGGGAAATATCCAGGAGGCCATTGTACCGTAAGTGATCTCCTACATTCAGATGTGCATGCTAGAGGAAATTCTTGGAAAGCCTGATAATAAATATTGCTATATGAAGAAGCTAAGGAAAATTCTATAAATTAAGCACAAATGCTGACAGAGTCATTTTATAGAAGATAAATTGGCCTCTTTTTTTGTGAAAGCCATGCTTGTAGAAGCCTGCTGCAACAAGGAGTTTGCTTAGACAAGGGAATACTTGATCTGCTTCTCGCACTGTTAACTTTTTTCTGCATGTGCAGCTGGATCTGTAACTGGTGGGGACGCCGGAAAGCCAGAAATAATCCAGAAAATTTATACAGTCGCTGGGAGCAAGACCATGATCTGCAGATATTTGGAGCCTTAGGCCTGTTCTATGAATATCTAGAAATGGGTAAGTTTACAAAATACACATTTGGAATTGAGGACAAGACACCTTGTATTGACACTTGAGAAAAAATAGCTTCTTGATTAATTGTGATGAGTTGATGCCACTGCTTTCATCTGGCAAACAGTAGGTGATTAACTGCTGGTAATTGTTAAATAGGTCAGCTCAATTAAAAAAAAAAGCTGCATTTGCATCTTAGACTGCAGGGAATTTCACAGAAATGCTGCTAAGACTGTTTGTTTCCCTAATTTGAATGGGGAACATTATTCTCAGTGCAGCCAGCTGTCTTCACGTCTGTTCAGTTCTTGTTCCCAAGCATGTTCTAAGCTCACATCAGTGGAAATTGTATGTATGGGATGAGTGCCAAATGTCCTGTAAGGATGAGTACTGCACAAAGGAGATCTGTCAACTGGATGAGGGACAATCCACTTAGTTTTAGGTTTGCACCAATTAGTGCTTTGATATGGTCCAGTAGACCAGCAGAGGGAGCAAGGGTAACAGTAGGATTTTTCAAAGGCAATGTCAACAAGTCAGCGTATGAAATTACTTCACAAAATCAGAGAAACTAAAACTAGAAATGTAAGCCAAATTAAATCTACAAGACACGAAAAAGACTAAATATTTGTCTATCGTAAGAATAAAATTTATTGATAAGTGGATCTTTGTGTTGTTTTATTTCTACAGAAGTACTTGTAAGTGTTCTAGATTGCCTAGAGATGTGTAGCTTTATTAACAATTCCAACACTTCATGTTATTTCATACAGGACTCTGATCTTGTGAAGATAATTCACAGAACCATCAATGTTGTTAGCCATGCCTGTTAATAGATGTACTTGCTCTTCCTGAATCAAAATTGAACCAGTTCGTTCCAGCATTGCCCTGGTGCTGCTAAACTAGTAGGAATTTTGTTTCCTGTCTAAGATGAAGAACTGAAATCATGACTGGTGTATGGGAATTTATTTTTATCTACTGCCTAAACCAGACAAGATGTTCTGTTTCCTGTCTTTATGATCTAGTGGCAGTATTGGCTCTGCGCTGAGAACTATCACGTTCTGTACCAGGAAATGTTTATTTTGCTAGTGACTAAAGGGGTCCTTTATGTACTTTACTTGCAATTCTTAAACTAATGCTGAGACTCCAAAGTGGAACTATTACATACAAAATTGGTATTAATATTTTTAGAAAAGTAAAAGTAGTTCCTGGGTTTAATTTAGGAGTGTAGCTGATAAAGTAAAAGGAGAACAGGCCTGCTCTGTACAAACTGCAGGGGAGGAAAACTAGCCTGATTTTGTTCTCTCATAAGTCAGAAATGTGATACATGAGTACATTCCCATTGCCCTGCAGTTATACTCCATTCACAAGAAAACTGCAGCAACATGTAGGAATTGGTATCCAGCAATGTAGCGAGGGAGTATCATTTACAGGACCTAAATGCCTCATTCCCTTGGTTGCTGCTGAATGGCAGCCCTAAGGGACTAGGGAAGTCCCAGGGCTTGGTCACTTAGCTCAGGCCAAGCTTAGAGATAGTTTGTTGTGCAGCCTGGCAGAAGTTTGCCATCTGTCTGCAAGTGGTAACTTACATGTTGTGTCACCCTGAGGGTACCTTGGTAGGGGCAAATTTTGGCACTTTTCTCCCTTCCTTGCAGTCATTCAGTTTGGATTCATTACTCTCTTTGTGGCATCCTTTCCCCTGGCTCCCCTTCTTGCTCTGATGAATAATATACTGGAGATTCGAGTAGACTCCTGGAAATTAACCACTCAGTACAGGAGACCTGTGGCTGCAAAAGCACATAGCATAGGAGTTTGGCAAGAAATCCTGAATGGAATGGCCATCTTGTCTGTTGTCACTAATGTAAGTATTTTAACTGTACTATGTCACCTTTGATTTCTCTTCATACTCAAAATTTTCAGATTTAAAAATCAGCTGATGCTTTTTCTCCTTCATCAACAATATACACTTCATCATGTTACCCTATGGTCAAACCATTTGAGTGGTTTGGCTTGTCTGTATGTTGACAATACACAGCTCCCAGTCCACATTTAAATGGTCCATAACTGCTCATTCACTTGTCTGTTTTCTAGCATTTCGGAATGGCATAAGCCAGTCTGAATGTTAGTCTGATGAGCACATAGATTGCCCAGAGGGGACTGTAGGGGACAGGGGAGGTGGATCAATTCTGTTGGCCAGGTGACATTTCTGTGTTGTCACTATGAGGCCTATTCTATGGGAATTCTGTTCATTCACCTGCTTCTGAATGTCCCTATGGGGGCAGTGAGTCAGAGTACTTTTTATAAACTGGAAACTAAATGCTATGCTATTATTTCATATTAAATATCATGTAGAGCAGACTGCTGAGCAAAAGAGTTTCCTCTTTTTAAAGTAGAATATTAAACAGTATCAAATCTGCAAATGTCTTAATCAACAAACCCTCTTGGAGGTTTTGCAGAATTAGCAAGGTACTGGAGCATCTTGAGTGTATTTGGTTTCCAGGCAAAATGTGCTGGTTGCTATCATTTCATTTTTAAAGACAAATGAAGAAAATCTCTCCCCTTCTTTCACGAAGTGCTTGCACACTGGATTTGAGTTCATCCTTTGTCAAAACCACATCTCCTTTTTCACTAACAAGTGCTGTTCTCGCTGATAAGAGACAGTTTAGTGGGAGGGCTTATTTGGGATTTGGTACTTCTTGTAAGGACCATTCACATATGTTGTTCACTAAGTGCTGGTTCTTACAGCAAAGGCTGCAGTCAGCATCTTTACCGAGGTGCAGTGCCCTAATTTTGCTCAAAGATCCCTGGGTTATGCCATAGAGTCACATTACCAAAACCCCTTTATGACTTTGCTCTCAACTTGTGTGTGCCACTTCCTTGATTTATTTTTCAAATTTCTTCTTCAGGCTTTTATTGTTGCATTCACATCAGATATGATCCCTCGTTTAGTTTACTACTATGCTTATTCTGAAAATGAAGACTCGCCTATGTCTGGATATATAAACAATAGTTTGTCAGTGTTTCAAATCTCAGATTTTCCTGAGAGAAACAAGCCTAAGATGAATCCAGAAAACTTGGTCATATGCAGGTTGGTATAATAAATATTTTATCACTTAGTTTAAAATAGAGACCAAAAAGCCAACACAGATCTACTTAGTCCACTAGAAATTAGATTATACCATTCTCCTCATTCTGAAGTGTGAAAGGTAGCATTTAAGATATCAACAAAGCAATGCTTGAGATGGTAAGAGATCATGCCAGTAATGAAAAAAAACCCCAACTTTTTTTGGTTGAAAGTGTCTCATTGCTAACATTTATTTGCTTTTTCATTTACTTAATTAAACTATTGATTTTTGACCTATAGAGGAGATTATTTCCCTAAGGTTGCAAACTTCAGTGTATGTTTTCAAAGGGTTTTAAACTGCAATGCCTAGATTGACAAGGAAGTATCATTAAGGAGATGTTTAGATGCCAAAGGTGAAAATGAGATAGGGTAATTAAAGTCAGTCATTATTGTGCTAGATACCACCAAGAATCTGTCCATGCTGCTTTCATTTAAAAAAATAGTCCTTTCTTGCTAGAAGTAGCATTGAAGGTTATAGAGTAATGAGAACTTCAGAGATGTCTCTAGTAAAAGTGTTGATTTGATGAAAAAAAAATCATCCTCAAATTAATTAAGTAAAAAAACCCCAGTATTTTAAGAAGCTACATATGTATGAAGTTTGAGCTTTAAAGTCCCAGGAGTCTGTATTCTATTCATACATGTGAGTGCAGAATACATACTCAAAACTGTCCATCCATTAAACCCTACATCTGTCCAGTCCATAATCTGTCAACATTGTCACATTTATTCAGTGCTTGTCCCTTACTGTGTGATACATTCCATCCCTCTCTCCTGGGTTATTTGATCAGTAACTGGAAAAAAAAAATCACCCTATGTTCAAAATCCCACTTCTCATACATCCTCGTCCCTGCCTTGCTGCTGTGAATGTGTTTAAGCAAACATAAGATAGAAACAAATTGAGAGGTGACCTTTTACTGAAAGAAAAAGAAACAGACCATTTAAAACAAGATGGAAAAGGTTCCTTAAGTGACAACTGTATTTGTCTGTAAGTGTCACTGAGCTTGTAGACTGTCTCAGACTGAAGATGACATTTCACCTTTGTATGTTTTTGTATCCAACAGGTACAGAGACTATCGATACCCTCCAGATCATGAGAGGAAATACTTACACACTATGCAGTTCTGGCACATTCTTGCTGCAAAACTGGCCTTTATAATTATTATGGAGGTATGTTGCCTGCAAAATTTCCTTCTGAAATTGTTACCCTATAGATTCTCTAGATACTTACTGATGTTACAAAAAAATAGAATTGATGTGAGTATAAAATTGTTCCTTCCCTAAGTAATACTAAATGCTCATGTTCTAAATGATTATTATAACTGGGTCTTTTAACTTCAAGGAGTTAACCTTAGAGTAAGAACAGTGAAAATAGCTGAGTAGTGTTAAATTTGATCAAAATAAAACAACAGAATAAAAAAGGTCTTGATACAGGTGGAAGAGACATGAAACCACCAGGACCAGCACTTTCACTCCTATTGGTTTCATTGGAGAAAACAATCATTTGGAAAACTGTCACTTCAGTATTAAGCCACTGTCTTGCAAATTCTGAAGAGAGTTCTTGAAGTGCTCTTATCACTTTTCCTACTGTATCTTATCATATCTCAATAGCTTAATGATACCAGCATGGCCATGTGAATTTTCTAAGAAACCTTAGAGTTACTGGAAAGTGATGCTAGGGATTCAGAACATTGACACTTGCCTCTTGGGTATGCTAATTTATAAATGGTTTGGAATTAAAGTTTCTTCATAAAGGGCAGTGCTTTAATCTTTGTTCACATCCCAGATACACCACGTTAGTTTGTTATGCATTGTTCTGGCACAGCCAAATTAAATGTATCCAGTTTGTGAACAAAAAGTGATTGATTTAGTGTTAGATAAAGCAATTTTTTAGTTGGAAATTACATTTCTCCTGACTTCTTTTTTGTTTTTTTAGCATGTTGTATTCGTCGTCAAATTCTTTGTAGCATGGATGATTCCTGATGTACCTTCAGACGTGAAAGCCAAGATAAAACGTGAGAAGTATTTAACACAGAAAATCCTACATGAGTATGAACTTGAAAAGCTGAAAGAAAGATTGTGTCAAGGTGATAAACAAGCCACGGAAAAGGAGTTCATTGCCACTGAAGGGAAAATGGAGTTATCCAGAGCAATGTAGTTGAAATTTTGTTTGTGATTTAGTTTATTTTAGGGATTTTTTAATCTGATTTGCTCGGTATGCACTCTCTTGAAAGCTACAGGACAGTTTCAAACCTTTGCTTTCAGTCCAAAGATTTTAGATTTTTCATTAAAAGTTTTACTGAGCATTCTAGGTTTAGTACCTGTATGACTTCAGCACTGTCTTCTCTTTATACATCACTTTGGACAGTAAGTGTAATCTGGTAATCCTAGAACCTGGATTCCCTGTAAAGGGAACGTTGCCCTCAAAGGGCTCACAGGCTATGTAAGGTCCTCCCTGTGTTGCTAAATACAGAGTTACGCTGTATCCCAGCTGAATGAAAAGGATATTGTAGAGTTCTCCTGCTGTGGAAAATGCTGGTAATTACTATTTTTATGATATGATTGTTTAAATAGGAGAAAACTCCTAATATAGGGGTTAGGGTTTGGGGCTTCTTTTGTATCCACTATGTCTTATGAAATGTTTGTTTGCAGCTTTGGACTTCTATATGCTTTTCAGAAGGAACTGATTTTTTCAAGATACATTGGCTTAATTCCATGTGGAATTATCTGTAGGCAGAGAATTCAGTTATTGCATACTAATGAAGGAAAAAGAAAAAAATATTTTAAAATATCATCTGCTAAAGAGTTTGTTTTTTAATTACAAGTATTGTGGCATCATGCAATTACAGTGGTTTTTTTTTAAGTTGTATACAATTTAGGGAAGTACAGATAATTTCTCAGTCTCAAAAACTGTCATTGAAAGATTCCACTTGACATGAGTTTCACCAAAGCTGCTCCTTTGAATTCTCTGTGACTGCCAACAAAGGGCTAGAGCTGTGTATCTTATACTTGATGCTTTCTCTGGAGTATTACTGCACAGTGCAGTGGGTTGGGAGCTGGGCCACCACAGTAATTCATCTAGCTGGATGATTTCTTTGTGGATTTGTATTCAGAAGATTTTAAGAATGCCAAATAATCTATGTTTACATTGTAATTGTAATTTTACATAGGAGCCTGGGAGTTTGGGTGGTTTGCTTTTCTGTAGTTTTGTTGGTTTCTTTTTTCTTTTTCTAATCTTCAAGAAGGATTTTTTTTTCCTGTTTTGTCATGGGGCTTTTCTACAAAGTTACAAGTTTATAAATATATAATAACTACTTATGCAGAGTAGCTACCAGCTGTTTATGAATGTGCCCTCATTTTATAATTTGGAGCAGTTAGGCATTTTTATGGTTTTGCTGTATATTTAAAAATATATTGACACTTCCATGCTTAGTGCCTTGTTTATTTGCATTTGGCAAAAGATGTGAAAATGATCACTATTGGGAAACAGGTATTCCCAAAGTGTGATGCAGGCATCATGATACTGTGAACCTGCACACGTAGCTGTACAGTGTTAGCCAAAGCATGCCTGCCTTGGCACCCTTCTGGTTTAGTGCTATGTGAGCTGTTCCCAGAGAGCAGTTCACATCTGGACTGCTTAGATCAAGTAGCACCAGACTGTAGAGTTCTCTCATGCTGAAGTACACTATCTAGAGATGAGAAATTTTATTATATTTGCACTTTGAAAGTTATACTTCCTTGCAAGTATACATACACACAAAAAAGAAAAATATCTAGGTTTGTATTCCATATCAGCCAAGCGATGGACTGTTTACTAGACCCAGAATTTCAACTTTCTGTATTTTGTTTTAGCAGACCTAGCCTACATCTTGCACAATTTGGCTAGTAACCTTAGTGTTGTAACAGAGGTATAAATCAGTGTCTGGGGTGGAACTGTCATTGTTAGCAAAAGTTTTAACATTGAAGTGTCTACCTCAAACAACCATCCCATGGTTTGGCTGCCAGGCAAGGAATTGAAGCAGATGTACATTTCTCGTTACTGTAAGTTATTCCACTTTGTTCTGTAAGTTTGCTTGATAGATCAAGCATGTTGGCAATTCATGTTCATGATGAACTGACCATGTTCTTGAATATTCAGATAGATCTGAGTAATGGATTTATTGGAGGAATGCATGTATAAATAAGCTCTGCTGCTTAATGTATAAGCCAAAGAAGAGTATCAGTCACTGTAACAATGTGTGCGACATCAGAATTTACACAATGCAAGCACTTGGCTGCTTCTTACACATACACTGTTAACTAAACTGCTTAATTTAGGTTTCCTGGTTTTGTTATTGTTAGCAATGCAAACAATTGCTTCTAACAGTAAGGTGGTAAGATGCAAAATGGTATTTTTATGCAAAACAGCTGATTGAAACTGAAAACAGATTTGAAATTTGAGCATTAAATGCACTATTCCTGATTGTGGAACACTGCTTTCTTCAGGTCTTGTAATAAAGTTTTCTGATATACTACACTTGAAAAGATGTCAGCAAAACAGATGTGCTGTGAAGGAATAATGCTATTTAAAAGCAAGATGAAGGACAACAAGGAAATACCTTAGTTTGGGATGCAGCATTGATACATTTAAAATTTGAATTGATGTTTTGATCATTGCTTCTTTCTCCTTTCATTTTTTTGAGATCAGTTCCTGTTTAATGCTGTAAGAACAGATGTTTTGCTTATGTTGTATCATACAACAGAAAGTGGGGAAAATCTGGGAGCAGTTTATTTAAAAAGCAATATGTATCTTAAAAATATATGTACACTTCATAGCATTACTTCTTATATAGAGACTGTTGAAAAGAGAATATGTTGTCATATTAAGAGCTAATGTCATATAACTAAGTCTAACACCTCTTCACATAGTAGTTTGCTTTTACTTGTCATTAAGCAGTATATTGAAAAAAGAGATTGTTAGCCTTACTAGGATTATAATGGTTCACCTACATAATCATTTCTTGAAGTTTCTTGAAAAGTGACAAAAATAAGAACAAGGAACTTAAAAGATTTAGAATGTGCTTGTTCTTCCTGTTGGAATATTTCATTTTGATGTGTTCCATACAAGTATCTAAAGTGTCCTTTAACTAAAAGGAAGGTAGTTCTGTGTTGGAAGTACTGTAATTTAAGCAACAATTTGAATTAGTTGGAAAAAGAAAATTGGCCTTTCAAGTATAATGCAATCAGGGATTTTTTTCTTTTCCAATTTAAATTTAGGTTTTTTTACCTTGGAAAGATTTAGCGTGGTGTGTTATAAGCAAATGACTGCAAAATAATGATACTATAAGACACTATACTGTTTTTTTCTATAAGATTTTGTTGTTATTCTTTTAGTTTTTATGTAATACTCTCAGTTTGAGACAACAGAACGGAGTGAAAATAGATGGACTTTTACTGTTCTATGTATCCTGCTTGTTTTAACTTATACTGTCATGTAATCTGAGTGGCATTTTTGTCTGCTAAGTATGTTGTTGATATGATACACTAATGTTGAAATATTTTTTTTTAAATTGCATTCAGCTACCTTATATATGTACATTTAATAATATAAATCTGGCAAATAAAGCAGTGTTTATTTTTAATGAGTTGTAAACTTTTTTTTGAAAATTCCAAGAATTCAGAGAAGATTATTAAATAATTAAATTCCCAGAGAACCTCATGGAGGAAAGTATTCAACCAGATTTCTGTAACTCATTGCAGGATATCTGGATGCTGTATATAGATTTCCTGCAATTATTTCTTCACAAGTTCCTAACTCAATTTACTGAAGAATGCCTTGGCCTGTCTGCTGTCTTCAACTTAAGACCACATTAGGTAACTGTCTTTTTCTGTATTCATGTGTTTTTGTAAGAATGAATTGCAAAGGAAAGCCTGCACTGAGTTCCATGTATGTTGTAGGCAATGCCCATGGAGATGGCGTGAGAGTGTGCTAGCCTGAGGGAATTGAGCTGTTCAGATTCCTTACGTTAGGAGGCCACAGTTCAGTGAAAGACTCGCCACTTGTGTCTTCTTTGAGGTACGGTACAAACACTGTTAACATGTGTTCGTTTGCAACCAGGCTGCTTCTCCATTCTCTGGAGTCAGTTTTTATTCTTGCCAGGACCTGCAGTGACCTCCCAAGTTTTCAGTCAGTCACATGCACAGTTTGCATGTGACACAGCCAGAACGAGTGGTTCACATATATGCTCTTAAATAGCTTTGAGCTCATATACTGGAAAACATGGCAGAGCTAAAGCATTTCCAAGGGACTGGTAAAGTCTTACTGTTCTTAGATACCACTACATATTTTAATATCTCTTTAAACTCACTTCTGGCACCACTATAGGGCTTTGGATTAAATCAGAGAATCAGGAATCAAATTTATGCCTTGCTCTCAATAGACAACATCAGCAAATGTCATCACTCCTGTTACACCATGTTCTCTGGGAACAGGCTCCCCTGCCAGACTTAGTACGTCATTTCCTTCAACTTTGAAATGATAAACTAGAGGAGATGCAATAGCAGTAATCAAAGGAAACAAATGTATGAGATAAATAATATTGTCTATATTAAAAAAAAAAAAAAAAAGAAACCAAGTGTCATGATGTATTATGCTGCTAGCACTGTGCTGGTTACTGAGGTGGATTGGTTATTTCGTTAGGTATCATAAGGAAACATAAGACATTAAGAAAGATGGACCATAAAGTGGTAGCAAAAGGAAAGTGGAAAAAGAGGGAAAAAGGACAAAGATGGAGTTGCAATGCAGGATATAGGGAATATTTATGAATTAGAAAGTGTTAAAAGTTTTCAAGTGCATTCTAGCTTGGCTCTTAGAAGTTAAACCTTGTCTCCATTGAGGCCTGTGGTAAATGGGTAATGGAGTTTAACTGGAGGCAAAATTCCATCTAAAGCCAATTATAAGATTGGTAACTGGTGAGACATTCACAAATCCTGGAACATGCCTGGCTCTCCCCATAGCCAGAAATTGTAGGTATCCTTCAAGTCTTAATTCCTTAATTTACCTTGTACAGTAAATGAAGAGGAGCACCAGAATCTTAGTGGGTTTACTTTTTGCATTGGAAAAAATAAGTAAGGCATCTAATTTGTTTGGTGTCTTCATCTACCCAAATTAAAGGGCCTTTCTAAAAAGAAGTTAATGATTATTCTATGCAAAAAGTAATAAAGAGAACTGAAATAGAACATTTGTTTTGAACACATGCATATCAATCAAATGTAAAATGCATTGTCTTATAGGAGTAGAAAAATAGGTAACCCATTCACTAACAGATCAGTGGAAAAGAACAGCAAAATGTGGATAAAATTATATCCCAACAACTGAAGCCTGCACATTTTATGTCTTTTCCAGATGTGGGCTTTGCAACAAATAAAAACTTGTCTAATGTTCCCTGAAATGTTTAAGATTTAAATTGTTTCTGAAAATAACATCTTAAACATGCCACAGAAGATACACTGCAGTTGGCACAAGTGTACCAATGGCAACTCTTGCAATCTGAGAGCCCAGCTTGTAACTGGAAGGAGATTTAGAACAATACAGGGCTTAGAGGTGCAGGGAATGGGGTCAGGGTTCCTCATGTCTGGTATGGCAAAGAGATTGTACCTACCAGGAGAATGCAAAGGCAGCCCTCACAAAGGACTCATTTAGACATGAAAATCTTTCCTTTGCTATACAGATGGGAAGAAGTAAGGGGAAAAAAAATGATTGCTACCATATGAATGATAAAAAAAAAAATTTCCAGAATATTTCAATTACTATGTAACTTCATTAAGCAACAGCTACTATTTCGTGTCTGTCTTCATGCGTGCATACGGTGGTCACAGCAACACTGCAGCATAGTCTTGGCAACCTTAAAAAGGAATAGCTAAATTAAATCTTGTTCTGCTTTTAAATGATCAGTTGTCTCTACCCAACACTTACATCATTCAGATTCAGTGCAGGAATGTTTTTTTTTAATGTAAGTATGTGCACTGAGAAATCTGCTGGGAGATGAGTAGGATGTGAAATTCAGCAGCCGTATCAGTTTTTGGACGGCGCATATCCACATTCCCCTGCAAGAATGAGTGACTACATTTTCTCAGTCAGAAATGAGTCAGTTTGAAACATTTAGGAAGGGTATGATTCTTTTTTATGAAGAATTTTGTTGCTCCTGAATAAATCAGTGCTGTCAGCGAGTCAGAAACACATTTGTATTTAAATTTCTGACTAACCTGGCAGCGTCCTTGGGTGTTCTGAACAGCCAGTGCTCTTCACCATTTCAGTTTTGAGTACTGAAAGATGAGGGGGCATCACAACTCCTTCAAGAGGCATTAAATAAGTATGGTTTTTGTTACATTGTCCCTTCCATACCACAACACTTGATGTTGCAAGTAGATCTGAACCACACCATCCTCATCAATGAAAGCTATGGTGGCAATGTTCTGTATCAGATGACACCTACTTCCATGCATCTCTCATGCTGATGGCTTTTACTAATTAATCTCAGATCATACTTGGTGTAATGTAATGGGAATGCAATGTTTAAGAAGCATGCACTGTATGCTCGCTGGATCTTTTAGCAAGTTTTCACGAAGGAATAAAAATATTCAAGACAGAAGCTTTAGCAGGAAAAACTGATAGGAAAACTGGATTCTCTGCCATGTTACAACCTCATTGCAACAGTTTTGCTATAAATATTCAGAATTAACTTTTCCGTTGACATTAGCCCATTAGTAGAGTGTCAGCAAACAGTAATGCTGCAGACAATCCTGTTTACTGCTTTTCTATGTTGTTCTTCAGATAAAATCTTGGCTCTGTCTAAATATTCCCTGCTTTCCCCTTTCACATAGGATTGCCTCTTCATGACAGCTTTTTTGGCTTTCTCAGAAACAGTACAAGAGACAAGGTGGCAGTAGTACCAAATACCACATCCTAGTGCCAGGTTACATTTCCCCTCGTCTGTTAACAGTGGCTTCCTTGCATTGGTTTCAGTTTCTCAGCTAGAGATTCCTTTGCCTCACAGGCATCTACTCAGGATGCTTTAGAGTGTGAAAGGGCACATGTCAGGCAGCAGAGAATTGTGCTGGGGAAAAGGGTATTTGTGTTGATGCCACATTTCATGAACATTTCTAGAAATATTTCTTGTATCTCAGCCAAGAACTTAAGACACTCTCTGTCAGTGATGGTTCAACTCCACTGGAGCTGGTATGTGTGAATTCAAGCCAGAGAAACAATGAGATATGATCCTGTGGGTTGTATTATGGGTGTTTTCTTGAGAAAAGACAAACACTCCATCTCTCTACTTTTTTTTCTTTTTAAAGATAAATAAATAAATTAATAAAACCACAGTCTGATATATCACCATAAAGAGATTCTTTTTTTTTCCCCACGAAGATTTCTAGGTGGAAAAATCCTGTTAGGAGTGAGGGAATAAGAAGATCCTGTGCGTTTCATGGTAAGCAGTGAGCAGCAAAGTGTGCAAAATTATGTTTGAGGTGATGTGGATAGAGGAAATCAAAGCAGAAAGAAATCTTCTTTGTACTTTTATTGTTAGCTTGAAGTTTAGAGTTACCTGCTGAATGTGCAGAGAGAACTGAATTTAGCAAGGACCTATGAACTCCTTTGAATTACTTTATGTTCAAATAGGGAGGGTGAATAAATGAAAGTGTAAGGGCTCATGAACTGGAGGAGATTGAAAAACTGAGGCACCAGGCAGAGTTTAAGCCAAACCATGTAGAAAAACTGTATGGAAATGTGTTAATACTCAGATATGAAGAAGAAACCTTTTAATGTAAATTCTAGTCTATCAGCAATGCACCCCTGCTTCAGACAATTTTATTAGCAGCTGATACAGAAACTGAAATGAGATGTCAAAGAGGCTGATTTTGGGGAAAGGGAAAATGGTCTTACTTCTGCTTTTGCACTTGGAAGAAATTAAATGCAAATAAGTAATTTGGAGCATTTGCCTCACTTCTAATCCTAGGTTCAACTGCTTCAAATGCATAGGCAGCATAATCAGTCACCTCGCTGTACACAGCACAGCCCCCCCCATCTCCTGTGCACAGAGACACCCATCTGTCACTGCAGGGACTTGACTCATTCCTGGGCATAACGACAGTCACAGGAGCAGGCGCTTTCCAAAGAGCTCAGGGAGTCTGATGAGGGTGGGTCCAATGCTGAGCAATGTCACTTCAGCTTCTTTTGTGGACAGGATGATTATAACAACTTCCCACAAAGCTACCTTGGTGAGGTTCTTAGTTCTACATTAAATGCCAATTATTCAGCATATATGTGCACATCAATGCACAAAATTCTCAGTCATTCTGAAACTTTATGATTAAACCTCTATCCAGCAAAAAGTATTTATATTATTTAGCATAAGAAAAACAAGTGATATGGGATCACTCTCTTCAAATAACATATTCCTTGTTGCTTTTTAGAGCATGCTGGAACAGCATCTGAGCCTGGAGGTGTTCTGATAGGGCCAATCCAAAGCAGTAGGTAGGAATTTCCCTGTGAATTTTAATGCCTTTGATCAGACCATACTGATTTCTCAATAAAATGTCAAACCCCAAAACAAAATGAAAACAATCACACCATAGATCTTCTCTCAGAACTGGTAATGACAGAGGTAAACACAAGATGTTCATGTTAGCCATAACGCAGAGAGGAGATGTCTATCACATAAAGTGGAAACATTGTGCTTTATGTCTCTCTATTTGGATAGAAAACAGAAAGGTTTTTTTTGTGGAAATGCTGATACCACCTTGGACACCGTTCACAGGACTCTCCTTCTACAGGTTTTTTTTTTCATCCCATCTGTGGGGCTGACTGAACATCCCTGTTATCTGGATTTTCATCTTCCGGGGGAAATGCTGGACTAAGAGAACATAATTTTCCCTTGCAGCCTGGTCTTATCTGAAACCACGTGGTTCCTAAGCCTTCCCTTTCTGATTGCCATTTGAGCAAACTGCACTGGATATTTTGAGATTATTTTCTCAAGATAATCAGGTCAGTTCACCATGTTTGCTACTACAGGAACATCTATTTTTCATCTACTGAAATCTTTGAGGGTGGTAGACAGTGGTGGGTCCTGATTTGCATCCCCGCATGTTTTAATACATCCCATGTACTATTAAAAATGCCAGTGAAAGGAGTTAGCACATTTTGATCCACTATTTTTGATCAATCATTTATTCAGTAATATCCTGGTTTGAGTGAGAACAGAACTCAAACCGTTCACTGAACCGTTGTTCAGTGATTTTACTTTTCAGCTCAGTTCTCCTAACTAACTGCACTGTCTGAAGTTAGCATCATGTTCTCACAGGCAGTGTCTGCTTCTGGCAGTGATAACACCCCATGTTTAGAGTTAATTGTCGGTGTGCAGACCAGGGCAACTACTGGATCTTGTGTAGCACATTGGGGGATGCAGAAAGTAAAGGCTGCACATACAGGAAGGAGCAAACAGGACAGATGACCTCAAACTGACCAGCAAGGGATTCCAGACCATACACGTCATATTCGGTATAAAGCGGAGGAATCTGGAGGCTCTCTCTCTCCAGGGGGGCTCCCTCTCTTTGCCTTCTTGGACTGCTTTGACAGCTTTGCTTGGTTTGGCTCGGGCCCTCTTTTGTTCCTTCCAAGGAGTATCCAAGGAGGACTCTGTGAGTTCTGCCTCCAATCCTGATAGGTGTGTTTCTGAATCCAGTACCAGAAGTCAGCTCCTGAACACAGCTCCTGCCTGCTGCTGGGCCCAGTCTGGGACTCTCCAGTGCCTGCTCCACAGCATCAGTGGTGACAGTGATATAATTACCATCAGGAGGGGTGTGTTCAATACTGGTTTTGTACATATTGGTATATATTCCATTTTTATTATTTTCATTTTCATTAAAGCTGTTCTAGTTTCCTTTTCTAATTTTTAAGTCTCTCTCTCTTAATTCCTTTCTCTTCCCCTTTGGGGAGGGAGGGAAGTTAACAGAGACTGTGATAATAGGTATAAGGGGCCTCCCTGACTCTAAACCATGACAGGTTTTTACTCTCAAAAAGCTTTAAATCATACAACATTTTCTAAATGGCTGTTAAGTATGCTTTTGAGGATATTTTAAAATATTGAGAACAAAAATATTCAGTAATTTTTGTTATCATCAAAGACAAACGGTTTCTACTTCTGGTGATTCTCCCTCTCCCATCTTGTCTTGCAAGACTGAGTTAGCAATTCCCACATTCAGTTTGCATTTCAAGTCACATGTGCAGATTATCACATGGCTATAAAATCAGACAGATTAGATTTGATTAGTAGCCTATTGATATTGTCTGAGGAGCTAATCTCGGCCCAATTTATGAATAAAAGTCTTAAGAAGTGTCAGGTATTTGAATGTAATCAAGAAGAAAAAAGTTCTTGCACAGTTTACTCAGTCTTCCCACCTGATACACAGAGAACAAAGAATTTCTGTGTCTGATTTCTCTTGGAGTAGATACTAGTGAAAAAAAAAAAAACAAAACAAGAAAGAAGTTACACTTTGGTCAAGTATTTGTTAAAAGTGCTAGAACTGGGTCCAAATGTTTAACAATATGATCAATTGTTTAGAATTATTTTAATTTTGAAAGTGATAATCTGCCTGTGGTTTGGAAAAACAATTCCAGAATGCAAAATTTTGTGAGATTTCCTGAAAAAATGCTTGCATTTGTAAGAAAGTCTTGTTGTATTTGAGGTTATATTCCTTAAGAATAAGTTCAAATTGAGGAACTTGGGCTGCTTTTTCACTATCTGACCTCCCCTCTGCCCCATATGGATGTAAGATAAAATCCTGTTCTCTTTCCCTCACTGGTCATATTTTCCCAGCTCCTTCAGGTTGCATGATTGGTCACCCATTCTTTTAGTGAAGAAGGATTAGTGAGGATCATTTTTAAGTCTGCTAAAAGTGCTGGAAAGTATAGGGCAGCTTTGGAAGACAAGCAATCGATTTATGAAACCTTTTGGAGAACACTAGACAAGGTACAAGACACGAGGGAAGGAAAGATGCCCACGTAGGCTGTGCAAAGGCCTGAGGTGTAATGTTAACCAGATGCAAAAGTACCTCTCAGTGATTTATGATGCGCGCTGATGATGGAACGTGGCCGTTCTGAGAGTGATTAATATTCTTGTCATAAACAGAAAGAAATTGGCAGCCTGCCAAGGAAATTAGTCTGTGAAAGCAGAAGACCAATTCACCAAGAGTGACTTAGTAACATGAGACTAATTGAACTCATAGATTCAGTGGAGAATATTATTAAAGATAAGCTACCTGTAGGGAAAGGTGTTTCTATAAGTCATGGAGGCCTTGTAGTAAAGGAGAATTTGGAAGTGAAGAAGATGTGTTTGACAGAATGGATTTTTAGGGACAACTGGCTTTTCAGATATTCAGTTTGGGGATATATAGTTATTTCAGAACTTTAATTAATATGTGATTATTCCTAACAGAAAGTAAAAAAACCCACATGAACTCTGTTGTTCCATAAGCCATGAAAGCTAGCCTTTGTAATGCTTCAGATGTGTTCAGTCTTTCGGGAAGCAGGAGACATCCAAAAATAAAAGGAATACATAACATGATAGGTGTGAATGAATTGGCAGTCTCACACCAATTACTGGACACATGCGTCACTCCAAAACAAAATAAACCAAACCAAAAATAGGTACAACTAGTACCTTCCTAACTGGGTTACAAGTCAGTCATTTATGATAAAGGGAAAAAAATGATCTGCATAAAAAAACATATGGCATGATTCAGATCATTGTAAGAAAATTTAGATCCTTTGTACTGGAAATAGCCCTAATGATTTTATTGGACTTATACACAAAGACCTACAGTTTGGAACTGTAGGAAAATATTAAGTGAGAGAGAACAAGAAAACAAACAACTACATTTAACAAGTTATGTGTTGCAGAATTTAATTACTTAGCTGAGGCCCCTAGGGTGTGATCTCAGGACACCTGGCAAACAGCAATAGAGTTCTGCTCATAGCCTAGCTTTTCTTACATGTTTATACACATCTCAGTCTTGACGTTTTCTTTATTGTAGCATAATGTATATTTTTCATGGATAAAGCAGGGTTAATATCTGCAAAACACCTGTTCCTCAGCAGGGCTTTAGAAAACCAAATGGTGAGAAATTTTTTGAAGAACTGGTAGCACATCTGAAAGGTGAGCATAGAGGAGGTGAAACTGTGTATGGCAGGGTTCTCAGCCAAAGACAGGCCACCGGTAAAATGCAATGTGCACATAAAAGTTCCTTCCATACAGAAGGCCAAATCCTGGAATCCTTTCTTGATATTCTGCAGACATGCACCTCCTGATGAATTAGGTAAGAATGCAGCCCAAGCAGAAACTTTTACATTTGTCTTTTGCTTCCTTTAAGTTGTTCTTTTTCTGATGGATTAATAAATTTGTGTAGCACTAAACCAGAAAATAAGCAGCATTGCCTTATAAGATCTTTCTATTTACACTTTAGTTTTTTTGGCTTTGGCAAACAGTGGGATTCGTATCTCGTGCATCACAGAACACAGAGAGAGCACTAATGACAATACCGATCAATTCTCCAGCTGAAGAAAAAAAACCCAAACAAACAAAACCAGCCAGTTAAGAACTGTCCAGAACATACTGCCCTCATATTTGCTCTTGATCCAATTTTGGTCTAATTTGCGAGAAACATAAAAGTGACAGAGTTTATAGATCCCTATTGTTTTCAGAAAAACAAAACAAAAGAAAATAAAATGAAAAGAAAGAAAAAAAGTTTACCAAAAGCATTTTTGTAAAGACAAATAAGAGACACAATGAGGGAGAAGAAAAAGGCATGCTGATGACATGGCAGGAGCTAAGGATGCTGACAGGAAAGCATTAGGGAATGTGTAGGGGAGGAATGGAGTTCTCAATAGATGCTGACCAGGGCCTGGTGTGAGGAAAAGGGAGGAAAAAACAAGGGTTACAGAAGACAGCCTCAGGGAGTCTGATGCATTCATTATGATGTTCACAGAACAAGAAATATTTGATTTTATATTATAAATAAAATTATAGGAATCTTTTTATTAAAATACTGGTCATTCGAGGACATGCTGACATTGTTAGCTTGGATTATTTATCTGATACAGATGAAAACATATGACATAAGAAAATCACTCAGATTCCTTATTTTCCTACTTCGGATCCAAATGGAAACAATTCAATTAGGTGGATTCCAAGAAAATTTAAGACATGAAATGTGATTATATTCAGCCTTGAATGCATGTGATGGTTGTCGGCTTGTCAAGAAATAAACTACAGAAGGAAATATGAGATGGATGGATGGATGGATGGATGGATGGATGGATGGATGGATGGATGCCTGAAACAGATTCCTTCTTAGGACTAAGTGTGAGAATCTCTACAGACTCCACTAACCCCAAACATCAACTAAAAACACGTGCTTCCTCTTTTTTTTTTTGCTACAGTTATACACACTGTCTCAATGTCCTTCTACATAGAAAAGCTATGGTATAACAGTTGAAAATACGTGTCCTAGATCACTGAAACCTGTTCTGGCAGAGACTCATGGTGAAGGTGAAGGACATTGGCTGACTGTATCACTAGAAAATTATACTTTGTGGATATAGATTAATAATTTTAATTTTACGTATGTGTTTCTCCTTAAAGAAATGCCTTTACATGTAATAGAATATCCATTCTTCTTACACAGCATTTTAGAATTTGGGTTTAATTTAGTCTATATACAAATCAATATTTGCCCTAAAGAAGGATTATTCTCCCTCTCTCATAACCAAAAAACCTGAGGCATGGAAAAAATGAGTGACAAATTCAGGCTGCAATATCAATCCCAGACTGAATGTTAGTCCAAGAGACTGTTCACAAACTCAGATGTCAGTTCCCTGTTGTACTAAGCATAATTATTTTCCAAATGTCTATTACTACTTTTTCCCCACCAAGAGTGTTTTCCTGATCAAACAATATATCTGAAGTTACATTGGTACCTCTTTAACAGCTCTCCTAGCAAATGGATGTCTAGAATGGGTTAAAGCACTGTTCAAATCAGTGTAACCTGTGATATGAATCAACAGAAATTCCTCCCCAAACTTCTTTTAATACATTTTAAAAATGAAGAGACAAGTCAGCAAAAAAGGATTACTGTAGCCTTATAAAATCTTGTTCTGCTTTTCTAATTCTAGAAATAAAAAGGCACCATAATACACTTCCCTTGAGGTTTTTCCTGTAGTGAAAAAAGGCCTGACTGTCCCTAAGATCAACCTGACTTCTGTGTAAAAGCCCTGCCTAAGCTCTTATACAGCCCAACAATGGACATCATGGAAAAATAAAATAATGATCCAAAAGATTATTAACTATCATATTAATAAAAGATAGGATAATGTACCTCAAACCTTGGCTAAATTTCATTGTGGGTAATTGCATCCCACTCACCAAGTGTTGCATAGCTTTCCTGTGAGATAATTTTTTCTTCTTAGAGAATTGTTACTCTGGCTCACCCCCAGAGGTAGGTGCATTTCTGTCTGCGTAACATGACAGATGGCTTGAAGTCCTTTGGGATCCTTTGCATTTCACTCATGGAGCAGTACAGGAATTCAAAGGAACAGATGTTCCTGTGATATCTCAGACCCCCCCATTTACTTTTAAGATAAATATATTTACAATTCAATATTGTAAATTTTCTCCCCAAATATGAAGAAAAAAACCCAAGATTTTTAATACACTAATGATTGTTTGCATCATTTAAAGAACATTTGCCATTGGGTGGATTTTTATCAGATTTTTTTAAATCTCTTTGTTAATATTAAAAACAATTTAGATTTTAGAGAGGAAAGGGAGTATGTAGAAAATAAATCCTTATGTAATGTAAAAGGAAAATTCCAGTCATAGTAACTGCAAATCGCCTAGTGGTTTGTTTGTTTTGTGGTTTGTTTTTTTATCATAGTGAAAGCCACTATACTAGTAGAACATAAAAATTGACTGCACTTCTAGTGCATTCGTGGCTTTTACCACGAGAGGGCTGAAGCAACAGCTTCAACACAATAATGAACATGCCTTGCTGCACGAGCCTGACAAATCCTGGGATCTCTGATAATTAGGCACTGATAGTAAACACCATGAATTTATATGCTTAAAACCAAGATATTCTGTAATATAAAAAAAGTGCAGCTTTCAGATACTTCTTTTTGTTGTTGGGGTTTTATTTCTGTTTGTTTTGTTTTGTTTTTATTCTATCACCATTTTTACCTTCTCAGAAAGCAAAATAAACTTTTCAGATACTAGGGGTTTTACCAAGTCATTAGAGTATTTCATCATCTATGGTAGTGCAGAGATTTCTGGGCAAATTACTTCCAGTTTAGCTTAAAACTAGAAATCATCCTGGAAAATTAGTATGCAACTTCTGTCCTCTATTATGTGTCACTTCTTGTACTTCTTAGGCTACTGGTAAAGCAATGTAATAATGCCCAATCAACTGAATGGGGGCATCTGAAACACAGTAGCTCATTTCAAGCTCTAAGCTGTCATATATCAAGGTATATTAGGCCATTTGTGAGAGGAAAGTTCTATACCAGAATTGTCTTCTTTCACAGAACTTTATATGTTATATCAAATTAATGAACTTCTGGTTCTCCTAAGATTAGACACCCAGGAATGTCTCATAGGGCCTTTAAATTAATTTTCATGTGATATGATAAATTAATTATTTCTCCCAAATCAGCCATCATTTACTTATTAAAGGTAATTATTACAATAATTAGTATTGCTGCTATTTAGTAGCCATAGCATAAAAAAAAATACCCCATGCCAGTGTTGAGCTCACTAAAAAAAATGGCCAAAGGTCCTTGGAAACATAGCACCCTTTCCCTGAAGAATTATATTCTCAAATTCCAGCTGAGAAACGTGCTCAGTACTTTTCTGGAAGGCTTGCATTCCAGAATTGAATCGCATTTCATCCCTGCTACACAATTTCCTGTGCCTGCTGCCCCTCAGAAAAAAAAAAAAAAAAAAATAAAAAAATAAATCTATTCATACAGGTTTCCTTTGAGCATCTGCAATGGCACAGTGAAGCCATGAAACACCGGGAAGTCTTGCTTATGTAACTGTGCAGCTTTGCATGTGCTGGGAAAAATCCTTCTGTCAGTGTAATGGTAGTGAAGGTGCTGCACTGAAACCTATGCTGAAAACCACATTCAGTATCTACCGTGATCTAGACATCAGCTCTGTGGTATTATTCTAATTAGTAACATTTCAATTATATATAGTTTTAATTTATTTTCTACTGTATTTCTTTGTAGTTCTTTTACAACTTTGAAAAGGAACATTAAAATCAGATATGAGAATTTCGATATTAAAATAGTTGGTCTTCTGCTTTGCTGCTGTAAAAGTTCATTAAGCCTCCACCAGAGGGCAACACAGAAAAAATATATTTATGTAAATCCAAAGAGCAGTTGTTTTTAGAAGACTGCAGCTACAACACACTTTGTCATCAGGGAATCTTACTTTTTAAATACTCTGTTTACATTTTGTCACCATCTCGGTAAGTGAAGGGGCTTGATAATTTTAGAAGTATTTATTTGTAGCATAAGTGAATTTTTTTATTATTATTTTAATTAACAAATCTACAGAAACTTTAAAAATAACATGAAGCTTAACAGAAATATAAGGTTATGACTTAGAATAAAATGCTACATTTTGTATCTTCAGTCTAATTAAAAATTATTAAAGTCGGAAAATTACTAATAGATTCTGGAAAGAAAAAGAATTATGTTCAGACTGTGTTCAACTCATTTCAGGGTTGTAAATCAAATCTAGTCTGTATGTTATGCTGGCCTACTCGGGTGTGAAAGCAGAGGACACAAAAAAGATGGGAAACATTAAGTGCTTAAGAGAAAGCAGTCACTAATGAATGCCAAATATGATATAAAATAAGCTAAGCGAAGATGGATAGAGAGATAAATATACCTTCAGAATAGATGTTACCTATTTATAGCAAGAGCAGTGTTATTTGCAGTGAATGCCCTCGTTCTCCACAAGTGTGACTGGCTGCACGAAGCCCGTGTCCTTTCTCTACACAAGCGGCTCAGCCACACTCTCCCCGACGTACGGCACCCCCCGCGGTCTCCAGCTGGCCCCGAAGTGTGTGTGGGGGGAGGGATAGGCGGTGTTTACGACGGGTCCCCGCGAGGCCCCGCGGGCGCGGCTCCCCGTGCGCTGCAGGGCTCGGTCCGCCCCCGCGGCGCTGCCCGCGGTGCTGAAGGGGCGCGGCGCTGCCCGCGGTGCTGAAGGGGGGCGAAGAGCCCGGAGGTGCCGATCGCCGCCGCCTCGGGGCGCGACCTGCGCGACCGCGCTGCTCCCAGCGCTTCGCGGGTGGGAAGCGGCTGCAGCGCGGACGGGCCAGGGGTCATCGCCATCCGAGGGATTCAGCCAGCGGCTCCAGGGAGCGGGGTGCTTCGCGGCTATCTGCCTACGGCGGCGAATCGTACCCCTCCCCCTCCGGCTCTACAGCCGGGGACATCGCCAGCGCCTAACCAAGATCGCTTTGAAACGCTCTCGCAAAGGGATCTCCGTCCCCTCCCAGCTGGGCATGGCACTGCCTCCACCCGCCACCACTGAACCCTGCAAGGCCGAGGAGACTTTCTGACCGTGCCTGGCAACTCCGCGCTGCCGGGAAACCCGGGGGCCGCCTGCAGCGCGCTCAGAGTCGCCGCTCGCTGCCGCACACAGGCGCGCTCCCTCGCCCTCTCCCCCCCGCCCCCACCGGCTCCGCACGCCGGCTCTCCCTCTCTCTCACACACACGCGCGCACGCTTTCTCTCGGTCTGCCTTTACCCGGAGGTGCACTGATACCCGCTTAACGAGGGAGAAAAGTTAAGAGATTAAACCAATATGAACCATCGTTGCTCGTAGCGGTGCCCTATCCATAGCAGAGAAGAATCCAGCGAGCACCCTTGCAAGAATGGAGTCGGTAAAACAAAGGATTTTGACCCCTGGCAAGGAGGGATTGAAGAATTTTGCTGGAAAATCTCTTGGCCAACTCTACAGGTAAGACTGAAATCTCTTACAGGACTCTGCTTCATAGAAATAATTGGAAGTTTTTCTCAACAGCCAGCTGCTGAAGGAGGTCGAATGCTTAGGAAGGTTAGTGGTGGAGGGGCTGCGATCTATGGAGATATTGATGATATAATCTGGATCCTGGAAACTAGTGCTAAAGCTTCTCAATATGGCACCCTCGTAACTTCTCTATCTGATTCGTAGATCGTGTCAGTAAATATGTAGTGAAGGATTACCCCATCTTTCTCTCACAAAACCAGGATCCCATTTTGAAATCATAATGAGAAGAGAGCAGCTCTCTATATTTTTGTTCTGTGTTAATTTTGCAATGAAGTCACAGGATCTTTCTGCTGCCTTTACCAATCATTAAATAATAATAATAACAATAATCTTTCCTGGTTTCGATTAGTCTTGTCCCTTGTGTAACTCGTCATCAGAAGAAGATAAGTATGGAGATGTATAAATAATTAATACCCGAACGATTTTTTCTTCTTCTCCTGAAGCTGAAACATATAGAGGGATGTATTTAATTATTTATCCGTCTGCCTTGAGAACCATCCACTTGTCTTATAAGTAATACACAATTGCAATTGCTAAACTCAAAAGCATCACTCAACAGTATGTTTCTTTATGTACAGAACCTTTCACCTTTGTACATACAGATAAACAAGCCCAAATTCTCACATACCTAAGAAGTGAATACACTGAAGTTGACACATCGTGCTCCGTGCAGTCTGGAGACTTTAGTGACCTCCAGGCCGTTTGAGAATAGCCTGTGAAATTCTAGTGTATTTTCGATTGTCTCCTTTGCTAGAAATTACCTTGAAGTTGTTTTTTTGTTTGGTTGGGTAGGGGTTTTTTTCCCCGAAAAGGTAACTGCGGATTTATCTGCCTAGGGTAGGTCATGTAAAAGTCTTTTTTTTTTTTCCATACCTATGCGGCAGTGTTGGGCACAGGCACAAGGCTCTTCCACGGCATGAGTCACAACTTCTGCTGCCATTTTCAGGAAAGGGGACATATCAGTGAAGTGATAAAGAAAAAAAAAAAAGATTTCCATTTTAGTGGGAAGAGTACAATTTTGAAAAGCCAAAAACAAAACCAAAAGCACCAACAATTCAGTGAATATCCTACCGTTTCTGATCATATTTAAGTAATTTTCAGTGCTCACAAAGAGAAAAATAAATATTGTTAAGCCAGAATAACTGCTTAAAAATAATGAAGGAAATAAACATATCTCTCTCTCTTTTCCCCCCCTCAAAAGACTCTACAACATATAAATAATCAGATCATGTTCACTGATTTTTATATAGTCACACTGTGAATATGAAGAAACGGTGTTTGTATTTTCCAGTAAAATTCCGTTTAAACTCCTCTTTTTGTATATATAATATATTAATGCATTTTTCAAAATATTTTGTTTGAGATTCGTAGAATTAAAATAGTTTTCCTGTCGTTTACACATCGATTTCCAGTGTCTGCCGAAGACAAGAAGCCCATTCAGTGAGAAAACACTTCCATATCATCCTTTATATGCACGAACGAATTTTGAACCTAAAACCACGGTGGTTTAATTTACTCACAAATTTAAAACATTTCTTAATGATGTTATATTTAAGCATGGAAATAATTCCCCAGGAAAGAAAAATAGGAAGAATTTCAACGGAGTAGCTATTAGAGAAAAACCCCTTATTTTCTCCAAATCACGGAGAACATTTGAGCCTCATTCTGCTAATTGTTACTGCCCCATTAGCCGGATGGTTTAACCTCAAAGAAACGCTCCTCTGAGGAGAATTTCTGACGTGAGAAAACACTCCTACAGCAGAGGCAGGAGAGTCCGGAGTGTCGGGAATTGGTCATCGACTCACTTCTCAAGACGGTGGAACTAGGACGGCAGCGGACAGGTTTTCTGTCTTTAAAATATATCTCTGTGACTACAAAAGAAGAGTAGATATTAATCACGGGACACTATCTCGATAAACCCAATCTTTCTCACTACCTACGGCATTTTTAAAGCTTTTCCACCAAAGAAGAAATAAAATGAAATGTTCGAAGGCACCTTTCACGGATGGCAGGGTAGTGGCGGGTTTTTTTTAGGCATTTTTCTGTTTATTCGAATAGCTGCGGAATAACCATTCCCTTTCAGATTCCTGAACAATGTTTTCTAGGAGACAGGTTTCTTATGTAAAAACAAGGGAGTGGAGGCAATGAGATCGATCCTAAAGCTGATCTGGGAAGGTTAAAGCTGCTAAGAGATCACACGCTCCTAAAGTGTAGCTGAGCAGATGTGATCTTTTGGAAAGACTTCTCCAGATACACCAGTTCTCTAAAGACGGTTATGTTTTCTTCCACTGCATGTGACAGCCATTTTGCAAACCTAAAATAAGTAGCAATATCGCCACCTCTCCCTTTCCGTTAAAATCCTTTGTTCCCAGATTTGAAGCGCGATGCATACCAAGATCATCCCCCTTGGTTGTTCCTAATACACCAAGGAGGGAATAAAACCTTCTCCAAAAAGCTGTCTCGGTTTCCATACAATGCTTCGTGGTCTACCAAACATGGCGCCTCTGCAGTGGTTACAGATGATGTCTTCTTACTGCGTCCTACATATTTAAGCAGAAGTCTTTAATGATAGATGAGCAATTCTCAGCTAGAGCTCCTCCCTGGGCTTCTGCAGCGAGCTGGCGGGGGGAGTTGAGGGTGACTAATCCTGACTCCCACAGGTCATTGCCAAAGAACAGTTGAAGGTGAATGGAAAACAAGGAATAAATCCTCAAATCAATTGGAACCAAGCCAAAGGGGCGGGGGAAGCGGGGAATTTAAGCCTTCAGCAGCCCGAAGTGGCTGTGACTTCAGGCGGCCAGGGCTTGACTTTTTCTTCTTTTGTCGGGCAGAGTCCTAGAGAAGAGGCAGAAACCCGGGGATACCATCGAGCTGACAGAAGATGGGAAGCCCATGGAAGTGCCCGAGAAGAAAGCGCCGTTGTGCGACTGCACCTGCTTCGGGCTGCCCCGGAGGTATATCATTGCCATCATGAGTGGACTGGGATTCTGCATTTCCTTCGGGATCCGATGTAACTTGGGAGTGGCCATCGTGGATATGGTCAATAACAGCACCATACACCGAGGAGGAAAAGTTATTAAAGAGGTGGGAATCCTTCCCTCGTAAATTCCATGTCCTGACAGTACAAATACCGGGTCAAGCGCCTTAGTGCAGGCGAGACGGGCGAGGATGGATCGGCGGCATTTGCCCCACCTCGATGCTCCCGGTCCCGGGGCGGGCGGCCCTTCTCGCACAGCCGGCCCCGCCCCGCCACCTCCCTTTGTAGTACGGAAACATCAGAAAAAATGTCTGCCTTTTTTTTTTTTTTTTTTGTTTTTTTTTTTGTTTCCCCCCTCGCCACCCGAAAGCCGTTTGGGAGGGGGAAATTGTGGCCCGGTTTCTAATTTTGTGTGGG